>SNQJ01S0008421.1:75401-107366 GCA_010110895.2 Picea sitchensis | reverse complement strand
AATATCACAAGTAAAACAAATTCAATCAAGTTTCGGCAACACAATGGTACTATCAAGAAGTCACACCCCATTCCCTTCCACACCATTTGTTTTATAGAAATGTTTTTACTACAACATGTCCTCATGCACACATAATTAAATTTTTAGATTAAATTAGTTATGATTATTCACCCACACACTTGTCACACTATCCCCAATTTGCAAAAGTAATTGTTGATTAATTGGGTTGGTTTTCATTGATGTCAACCCTTGAATAAAGTCTGGTAGCAAATTCTGGTAGCACAAAGGTTTGGGTAATGGACCCAAGTTTGTTTGATGAATAATGGTATGAGTTTTGATATATTTGCAGGTAATACTATTCTATATGGATATTACATATCATTCCCTTTCCGGTGGTATGTGGAACATCACATAACTCCTCACGGTTAGAGATTTATGGCCATGTGAAGTTGGAGAACCCTCATGAGTCATCTAGAAGCCCCAAAAGGTCAAAGAAACCAAAGTGATTTCAAAGAATAAATTATTTAAATAATAAAGTAAAGTGATGAGTGTACTATAAGTCAAAGTGGATACAAAAGAAATTATTTAAATAATAAATGTAATGGATAAATTACTAAGTAGATAAGTGGTTAGAAGTGGGTTAGCCCTAAAATAAGGAAAGTGGGTTAAGATGGTTAGAAGGTAACCCCTTGAGGAAGCTACATGAAAGTATAAATAAGAGGCAAGGGTCTCTCATTTTTTATCACACTTAAGAATATTGAATATATACAAGTGACTCAGGTAACCAAATGATATCTAAGTCGAATTTCAGAGGGAAGGTGAAGAAAAGAAGGCCGAAATTCAAGGGAGGATAAATTATTTTGATGATGCTTTGTTAGGTATGTTATTTATAGGTCATCTCACCATTTTCACAAGAAATATTTTTCTAGAATGATTCAGACCGTGAAATTGATATGTCATTGAGGAAACATATCCAAGTATCTTTGATACAAATTTATTCTTGTGGGTCATTGTATTTTTGGAGTTACATGCCGTGGAAAATAGGGTTTGTGGATAGTTCTGAAACTAGTCTAAAACAAGTGTTTTGGGTAAAAACGTCATAACTTCTTCATAACAGATATAAATTTAGTAAGACAAAATGTATTAGTTAGAGTACAGTATTTTGTATTTTTTGTACAAGTTTCATATCCATACAACAAATATTCCATGCGGGGAACACTCTACAAGTTCTTTCTCTAGAATAAGCCAGAATTCAACAAGGTATGCCATTTTTTCTATAAATATTTTTCTAAGAGGTTCCAAGTAGTGAAATATGGAGGAATTGAATAAAAGGAACTGAAGAACATTGTGTACCATTTTCAGATCTTTATTTATTACAGGTACATACTTATGATTATTGCAAGTTAGGTTTTTGACTAATCCAAAATTAGTCATGTGAAACTAAAGTAAAGTTTGCATAAAATGCCACTCTCTTGTTGTTAAAGTTAAGTAAGGTTTGTAGGTATGTGATCATATACACCAGGTCTGTTAGAGAGTTACAAATCATATTTGGATGATGAAATTGATGATGGATTTTGGTTGAGCTACATGTTGGGTACATGGTTAAGACAAGTACTTGATAAGTTGGCACATACATGAGGTGTATAGTTGATGATGTTGGTACATATTGATGGGTCATAGTTGATGAGTAGTTGATGCATTATTGGTACATACTTAGTACATGGTTGGAGGCACTTGTTAGTAGTATTTTTGACACATGGTTTATGGATGATGTAGCATAATTGTCTTGGTATATTATTAGAATCACATATTGATCTTGGTGATGATTATGAGTTGTTTTGTTATGCTTGGTTGATGCACATCTTGTTGATATTGTGCATATGGTTGAGAGTTGTCTTGGTGATGGACCTTGGTGAGTAGATATGATTTGGTTGATAATATTGATGAGATAGGGTGTTGTGATAGGTTAATTGGACAGGTTATTTCTACAGGTTTGGTGCACGGTTGATGCATTTGTTTATGGTACAGGTTGGTGTATGGTACATGTTGGCACAGGTTATTGGTACATGTTTTTATAGGTTGTTTGGTACAGGTTTATTGGTACATGTTTACAACAATATATCTCATAGAGATAGTGTGATAGTGGTTCCATCATTCTATTTCTACGTTCAAGCGGTTGGACAGGGCAAGGATAGGTGGTTGTAGCCACCTTTTGGTTGTAGCTGGAGAACATAGGAGTTTGTAGCCTCCTTCTAGTTGTAGCAAGATAATTAGGGAGTTGGAGTTTCCCTCAGGTTGTAGCCTGCTAGGGGGTTGGAGCCTCCTTCCAGTTGCAGCTGGAAAACAAAGGAATTTGGTGCTTCCAATGAATGTAATTCTTAAATACATATAAGAAAAAACACTATGTGGTTTTCTCCCGCTTTGGGTTTCCACATAAAAACATTAGTGTAATGTGTATGTGTATGATCACTCATTTGTTCATTGTTTATTTACTCTGCAACTATTGGATGATAATGTTGCATTGATATAACACTTGCATTTTGTGGTTAAAAAGGATTGTATTTCTCTATTACTGATTCAACCCCCTCTTAGTAATCCAACAGTAATTATCATTTTTATTTTATTTAAAAAAGTCAATTTCCCTCGCATTCCCCAATGTGTTCCTATTTTCTCTATTAGTTGTCCCTTTGTTCCCAAAATTCTCCTTTAATGCGTATCTCCTAACTGGATATTAGTTAGAGTTGGATTAGGATTATTCTTCTAGTCAAACTAGTGGTAGGTTGACTCAATATTCGATTCTATGTGTACACCTATTCTCTCATATTGTATTTCTTTATATTTTAAAAATAATTTTCATTATTTTCATGCACACATGTGAATTTTACCCAACCTTTAAATTGTATTCCCCTTTTTCCTCGAGTTTGATTATATTCTCAAATATTTTAACTTATGTCGTAATTCATTTAGTCCTTTATTTAAATTTAAACTTAGGCTTAGAATTTTGTTAGGCTTTATAATTAATAATTTATTGTTTAATTAATTTATTTATTATAACAAAGTCTATTCATTTCAATATTTTCTAGGCCACCTAGATTTATTGACTCAAGTTTTAATTACGCGACGTGCCCTTCAATATACACCTCGGTGCTCCAAGGGTGCCACTCACTTTAGACTAGTTTTGGAAGTTTTATGACACTTTGAGTCAACACTCCATTTGGTCAACCTTGTGAGAGACTAAGGGATTCTAAGGAATAAGGATCTTGTCTTATTGTGCACCCCTTAGAAATATTCATTATCAATTGTCTTAGTCTACCCTCACGACATCGTGGACCTCTCGAACTAGGTAATTGTTAACCTACCATTCGGGCCACGATGGGATTTCTAGTAGGTTGTGACAGGGACGCTGCAACACCTCTCTCTCAATGTATGGTTTATGTGCATGTCCCCTTTACTACTTATGTGAGTCAGATTAGCAAGCATCATCAAGCTTTCATCCACTAAAAAAAATATTTTCAATAATCCATATACATAAATCGAACTAAATCAATCATATATCACATGTGTGTAAATGAAATACTCAAACAAATACATTCCACTCACCGACTCAATCTGCAGCCCAAGGAAATCCATGACTCAATCTAGAGCCCAAGGAAATCCATTGATGTCATCAACATCCATAACCCATCATGTGTCATGCACACTCAAGAAAACTCGTCAATAACATATGTTAATATATATACATAAAAATAAGTCATAACACATCATCATATATAACCCATAATCGAAATTAAATCATAATATACCATAACCAGATCACTTGCACGCAAGTTTCCCCAAAGAATAAGTCAATAAAAGTCTTCTCAGTGGAGTGGGATGTTACATATAACCCCTCTTGTTTTAAACTTAGTCCCGAAGTTTGTACAGTATAAATGAAAAATAAATGTATCTGACAAAGATCTATATATATAATCCATCAAACAAGTATGGAAATTGTTGATGCATCTCATATGCGTCCTCCCAGGTAGTTGAGTGTGGACTATAATTGTCCCACTAGACCTTGACCTGATCATCTATTTGACACTATATTTGTCGAGTGCGATGGTCCAAAATGCAGATTGGCTCCGTCATGAGAGCGCCTTCGTCTGACACCTACAATAAACTCATGTCAATAACATGTGACAGATCACTAATATAATGTCGCAAAAAATATACATGAAATACATCGTGCATATGTCTCAAAGAATTAGGCAAGGCTAGTCGATAAGCCATAGGTCCCTTCTTTTCCACAATCTCGAAAGGTCCCACAAACCTAGGAGAGATTTTATCACCCTTCCCAAACTTGATCGAACTCTTGTGCGGTTTTACCTGCTAGAAAACACTAACTCCAACTTCATAACTACAATCAATGTGATGTGCATTAGAAAAACTCTTATGTCGATACTCCACTTATTTAATCCTCTTTCTTATCGATTTCATCAGTTCTTCCATTTCATGAATCACTTCTAGTCCTACCAGGACCTTATCCTCAAGTCGATCCCAACTCATCGACGTCTGACAAGATCGTCTGTAAAGAAACTCAAACGGTGCCATTTTAATCGTACTCTGGTAGTTGTTGTTGTATGCAAACTCTACTAATGGAAATAAGTCTTCTCAATGTTTATGTTGGTCTATTACATATATATGCAACATATCCTAAAAAAATTGGTTCGGTATTTCTATTTGTACGTCTATCTCTGGGTGATAAGTTGTACTAAAATGCAGTTGTGTTCCCAATGCTTCCTGGAAAATGGTTCAAAATCGTCATGTAGACATTGATCCCCGATCGGATATGATCCTTCTTGGTACACCATGTAATCTCACAATATTGTTGACAAAAACCCTAGCTATGTCTAGTGCCTGATATGTCGTATGCACTGGAATAAAGTGTACACTCTTCATCATAGTTTCAACTACCACAAAAATTAAATCTTGTCTCCTTGTCGTCAATGGAAATCCAACGATAAATTCCATCGAAATGACCTCCCATTGTAGTTATGGAATAGCGTGTGGCTATAACAATCTTGTTGGATATCTATGTTCAGCCTTCACTTGGTGACATTCTAGACATCTCGCCATGTAACTAACTATGTCTTATTTCATTCCTTTCTAGAATAATAAAGGCTTGAGGTCTACCTTCATCTTCGTGACTCCCGGATGACCCATGTGCAGTGTTCGATGTGCTTCACTATATATTAAGCTTCTTAATTTGTCATTAGGAGGGATGTAAATTATGTCCTAAATCTCAACAATCCATCTTTTTCTAAAGAATAACCTTCATACTTCGGTACCATCATGTTATCTTGTCTAATACTATTCTTAACATCCATTTCCCAATCATCATCAATCTGTAAGGTAAGAATATTTTCTCAAAGATTCATCTTAAGAGGTATTACCAAGAATATGTGGGGTCTCTGACTCAATGCATCCTCCACTCTATTCATTGTTCCTTTATTGTATGTAATCTCAAATTTGTATTCGTTGAGTAATTTTGGCCAATGCCTTTGTCGCATGTTCAAGTCACTCTATGTGAATATATGTTGCAATCCATAATGATTTGTCTTTATTTTGAATTTTCATTCAATCATATAATGTCTCTAAACTCTTGAGGCATATACAATTGCTAATAACTCCAAGTCATGCGTTGTGTAGTTCCCTTCTTGCTTTCTCAATTTCCATGAAATGTAAGCCATCACTCAACCGTCTTGCACAAAAAATCCTCCTAATCCTTCCTTGGATGCATCTGTGCATACGAAGAATTATTTTTCTATGTCGGGGACCTTTAGTATCAGAGTTTTCATCAACAACACCTTAAGCCTTTGAAATGATTCCACACATTTCTCAGTCCATACAAACTTCTTGTTTTTCTTCTACAATTCCGTGATTGGATTTGCTATCTTCAAAAAACCTTTTACAAACCGTCGGTAATATCCTGATAAACCCATAAAGCTACGTACTTCTTGTACGTTTTTTGGTGTTGGACATTCCATAATGGCCTCTACTTTTTTTGGATCCACAATGATACCTTCACCAGATATGATATGTCCCAAGTAATGAATCTTTAATTTGTAAAAAAACCATTTTGATAGCTTCCCGTACAATTTGTTTTCTCTTAGACACTGCAGGACCAATATCAAGTGTTCATCAATCTCTTCTCTCATCCGAGAATATATCAGTATGTCATCAATAAATACTTGAACAAACTTGTCCAATTATTCACGAAACACCCCATTCATCAAACTCATGAATACCCCCGGGGCATTCGTCAATCCGAACGGTAAAACAATAAACTCATAGTGTATGAATCTCATCTTAAATCTAGTATTAGGGATATCTTCCTCTTTAATCCTTAACTACTGGTATCTCGATCTCAATTCAATCTTTGAGAGAATCATTGCTTCTTTCATATGATAAAACAAATCATCTATTATTGGCAATGGATATTGGTTCTTGATCGTCATTTTGTTCAATTAACGATAGTCAATACAAAGTCTCCATGATCCATCCTTCTTTCTCACAAAACTAACTGGCATACCCCAAGGAGACACACTTGGACATATAAGTCCCAAATCCAACAATTCCTTCAATTTCATTTTTAGCTCCTGCAATTCAGGCATTGACATCCGGTAAGTTGTTCTCGCTATCGGTTCAGTTCCAGGTTTCAAGTCTATTGTAAACTCCAACTCTCTTTTTGGCAGTAAACCTGGAAACTCTTCTGGGAATACATATGCAAACTCTTATACTACAGGAGATTTTTCTAATCCTTCTACCTTGCTCTTTTCATTTATCACCAATATTGCATATAGTGATGTAGGAGCATCATTAATCAAAGCCACATGGGATGACAGCGCAATGCCTAGTGCGCCTTTTGAGTAAACTTTTAAATTTTGAAATATGGCATATCTCAGAGAAATTTTGAGTAAAAGATGAATAAGAGAATTTAATGGGAGGAGATTGAACGATCGCGTCAAAACCAAAAGAGATCAGATCATCCTTTAGATATTTTATTTTGGTGTGGATCTGAAGATTCTCCTTAAATTGTTTGTCACAGATGTTTATGTAATAGGACTTAAGTAGTTGTAGAATTTAATTTCGATCAGGTAGGCAGATGGAGGAAACCCAAGAGTACATCTTGTATAAGTAGGTGCATTGTATACCTGAATAAGGATAGTTGTAGATTAGTAGGATATAGTTGTTACTGAATGTAAGTTGTTTTTTTATCAGGTTGTATCCATTTACATTTGAAGGAATATAATAGAGGGATATTGACCCAATGCATGGTGTTTCTATTGTTTACAGTTTCTTAGTTATTTTATGTTTTCATGAATGAATGAGTTGTTTCATTGAGAATATGAAACTGTGAAGTATTTGGATAAGTTTCAATTGTTTTATTCATTGAGCTCATGCCAGTTGTGCATACAGTCTGCAAGGAGTTCATTGAACGATTCTATTTAGAATCAGAAGCTCAGAAGAGATAGCATGAAACTTCCATTACAAAGAGTGAAAAGGGACTTATGCAAGGCATGTACAGTCACCCGCACGAAGCTAAGTCTTGCGCAAGAATCTATTGCAAAGAGTGCACAAATTGGAAGTTCGACTAAGTGTCGAAGTAACCCTCTGAGGAGTCAAAGGGTTTGGAAAGTAAATATCGAGAGAGATAACCTAGGGAAATATTCAAAGGGAGTGAAGCTCTGAAGGTTTCACAATTCATCATCTAAGATCCATCCAGGAGGGAGTGGGATCATTCCAGATCGTTGGATCTGGGAAAAGCGCACGAATTTTAAGTCTTTGCATGCACATAGGAGTGAGGATTCATCAAAGTCCTGAAGAGGAAAGGGACCGTCCATCATCAACAAAGGGACAAGTGGCATAAAATCCAAAACTCTAGAGAGAAAGAACTTCAGAATTTTTGTGGACAAGGAAAAAGAAAAATCGGCGAAGAGTCGAAGGCCGAAGTAGATCCAGGTCGTCGGTTTCTAGGAGATACGTGTTGAAAGATCTAAGACTTCAGGAAAATTCACTTCGGAGGATTCCAAGTGTGGAGTGTGACAAACTCTTGAAGTCCTGAAGGCCAAAGAAGATCACAACCATTCATTACAGAGAGCACATGGAAAGAGATCTGAAAGTTTCAAGGCTTAACGTTCTGAAAGGAAGTCGACGTGGGTGGAGAATATCTGGACCGTCAGATCCATAGGGACACGTGGCTGGAATCCATCATTTTCAGGTGAAACTACTCTGGTAGGAACGAGTGCATAGGAGTTTGAAACTCCTGAAGCCTGAAGAGCCAAAGTGGATAGTGGTCATCCGATCCAAAAGGAAACGCATTGATAGATCGTGCACTTTGGGTGGAAGTACTTCAAAAAGAAGAAAGTGTAGAGAGTTTAAAACTCCCAAAGCCTAAAGAGCCTAATTCAATCATAGTCATCAATATATGGGAGTACACGCATCGATAGATCGTGAACTCTAGGTGAAAGCATTCCGGGAGGAAGCAAGCGGGAAGTTGATACTTCTGAAGGCCAAAGTCCTTAACTGGACTAGATTCGTTGATTTGAGGTGGACGCATGGCGCTAGATCTAGAACTTCGAGTATGGAATACTCTGGAGGAAAGAGGAGGTCGAAACTGTCAAACTCCCGAAGCGCAAAGTCCCGAAGTGGATCTTGATCATTGATTGCAAAGGAGGTTGAGGATCATTGATCTAATATTGGTTGAAGGTTTTGAAGTCGCAAAGAACCAGAAGGTTAATCCCTGGGTCACAGGCGAGGAAGGAGATAGCACATGTCAGTGTGAGATTTTGGAAAGGGTTCTAAGAAAACTAGACCCACAGATAACCATCGATCTGAGAATGGAAAATCGACGGTAAGGAATCATTGTGGGGAGAGGAGGAAATATTAACAGACACAATAATTCTCCACTCGCTATTTACTAGCATCGTTGATCTAATTGGGACAGGAATCAATTACCACAATTTAAAGGAGATTGGGTGAGCACTATTCAGATTGCGGGGACAAATTTCTCCGATAAAGAGAGATGGCATTGGAAGCCTACATTTTTTGGGAACCATCGATCGACGAAAAAAATGGTAATGAATAGATTGTGACCATGAAAACCCTGAGGGTGATAACAGGTCCTTCTTTTGATTGAGTTTGAGACCAGCAACATCCCGAGGAGATAATCCATCTCGAGAATATTTATCGATCCTTGAACGGGAGGTCAAGCAGCCATGAAGGAGAGTAGGGGGGGGGTCTGCATCAAGTGGCATCAGAGCCTAAAAGAACTCAAATTTGTACTATGTGTGTGAGATTAGTCAGCACACTGCCATCAAGGAAACGCATGGAGCCTCATGTAGCCAATCGAGCTATAGAAATGGAAATGAGGGAATTATGTGCAAGGTTGGAAGCAATGGAAGTAGTGTAGAGGAGAGCACCTGATTCTGGAGACATTAGTGAGGAAGAAAGTGAAGAGACAGAGGTTGAGGAAGCTACAGGGGGAGTGTTGTCAAAGAATGCTTACTGAAAGTTGTTGTGAATATTGGAGCTAGAGAAAATATAGACATCCCAATGTATGAAGGCAATTTTGATGTTGAAGAGTTGTTGGACTGGATAAGGTCCATAGACAATTATTTTTATTATGAATATGTCATTCAGGATAAGAAGGTGAGACATGTTGTCACCAGACTGAAAGGACATGCAACACTATGGTGGGATGAACTGCAGGTTGATAGACAAAGAAAAGATAAGAAAAAGATTAAGAGTTTGGATAGAATGGTAGCCAAGTTGAAGGCTAAGTTCATGCCCAAGTATTATCAGATAAATCTATTCAATAGGATGTAGAACCTGAGACAGAAGGGAATGACAGTGAAAGAGTACACATAATAGTTTTACAAGATGAACATCAGGACTGGACAGAAGGATAGAGATGGAGAGAAATTTTTCAGTTACATAAATGGCCTTAGATATGAAATCCAAGATAAAATCAATATGATGTCGGTGAGGACAGTAGAGGAGGCATATCAATATGCATTGAAAGTAGAGGAGAAGTTGGCCTAAAAAAAAATCTAGTGAAGAAGAGGTAGAAGCTCGAATAGAGGTAAAGGAGATTCCCATGATAAGGCACAAAACCCAAAGGGTGAGGATCAGAAAACCCACAGTCACTCGGAAAGAGGAGGAATCTCTAGAGGGAGACAACCTGGTGGAAGAAATTATTTTTCCAAAGGAAGAGGAAGAAGCAGAGGAGGAGAGATAATATGCTATACCTATGGAAAACCAGGACACAAGTCTTGGTAATTTCCTGAGAGAAAGAAAGAAATATGAGGTGAAGCTCACATTTTAGAAGCACAGAAAAGGAATGTTGAAGCAGAAGGTGCAGAGGATGTAAAATCTTCAATGTTGAGGAAGGTTCTCTTGAAGCCAGAACCAGAAGTTGAAAATCTAGTGAAAAGGAACAGTTTGTTCAGAACAACTTGCAAGACTAAAGACAAAGTATGCAAGGTGATAATTGACAATGGGAGCACTGATAATCTAGTATCCATAGAGATGGTGGAGAAATTTGAGTTGGAGACAACTGCACATCCAAATCCATATAAGGTCTCATGGTTGCAAAAAGGACACCAGGTAATCGTAACTAAACAAGGACTTGTTGAATTTAAAATAGGTGGATATAGAGATGAGATTTTGTGTGATGTAAATCCCATGGTTGTATGTCATGTTTTGTTGGGAATACCATGGTCGTTTGACAGGAATGTCATTCATGATGGAAGAAATAACACATACACTTTGGAAAGGAATGGTAGGACACACATGTTGTTGCCAATAGAGGAGAAGAAAGTAAAAGAAGAAGCCATCACAAGCATACTTCTCATGAGTGGGAAGGAACTCTTGAGTGAAGTTAAGGAACAGGAGATGCAGTTTGATGTGGTGAGGAAACCCATAGTGGTCCTTGCAAGTACTTATATGGATGATTTTCCTGAAGAAGTTCAGGAGCTATTGGATAATTTCAATGACATAGTAGTGGATGAGTTTCCTAACTCATTGCCACCTATCATAAGTATCAATGATCATATTGACTTGATACCAGGAGCAAGTCTGTCGAACAAAGTAGCATACAAATTAACACCTCAAGAGAATGAGGAGGTAAAGAAACAAGTTTAGAAATTGTTAGACAAGGATTTGGTCGGAGAAATATTGAGTCCTTGTGCAGTACCAACTGTTTTAAGTCCAAAGAAGGATGGAGGATGGAGAATGTGTACTGACTCAAGGGCCATAAACAAGATCACCATCAGGTACAGATTTCCTTTTCCTAGGATGGATGACTTAATGGATTGCTTAAGTGGAAAATTTTTTTTTTCAAAGATAGATTTAAAAAGTGGATATCACCAGATAAGAATGAGAGAAGGTGATGAGTGGAAGACAGCCTTTAAGACAAATGAAGGGTTGTATGAATAGCTTGTTATTCCATTTTTCTTAACAAATTCCCCAAGTACTTTTATGAGACTGATGAATGAAGTATTGAAGGATTTCATTGGTAATTTTGTGATTGTATATCTGGATGATATACTAATCTTCAGTAAAACTGAAGAAGAGCATTTGAGACATCTGACATTAGTGATGAGGAGACTATAGTAGGAGAAGTTGTTGATAAATATGAAGAAGTCCTCTTTTATGAAGACGAAACTCATTTAATTGGGTTTTGTGATCTCTTCAAATGAACTGAAGATGGATCCTAAGAAGGTCAGAGAAATCAAAGAATTGCCATCACCAAGGAGTATGTTTGAAGTGAGAAGCTTCCATGGATTAGTCAGTTTCTATAGGAAGTTCATTAGAAATTTCAATGGAATTTGAGCACTGATGATGGATAAAGTGAATAAGAGACACAAGTCTTTTAACTATATAGAAGAACATGAGAAAAGTTTCAATATATTGAAGGGGAAGATAAAAAAATGACCAATTTTGGTGTTGCCAAATTTCGGGAAAACATTTCAAGCAAGGTGTGATACGAGTGGAGTTGCAATTGGAGCGGTTTTGAGCCAAGACAATAGGCATGATGCATATTTCAATGAGAAGTTGAATGAGACTAAGGGAAATTACTCCACATATGACAAAGAATTTTATTCCATAATGCAAGCCTTGAAGAAATGGAGGCACTACCTTTTTCCAAAGGAATTTGTCTTATATAGCGATAACCAAGCTTTAAAATTCATAACCAGATAGGAGAAATTAAACCAGAGACATGATAAGTGGATAGAGCTTATACAAAATTTAACTTTTGTCACTAAAAATATTTTTGGTAATGCTAACAAAGTTGTTGATGCATTGAGCAGGAGATGTCTGATTCTACAGGAATTTCAATTCATTACCTTGGGGTTTGAACACCTTAAGGATATGCATTGTGATGATCCAAATTTTGAAGAACATATGAAGCATGTGAAAATCATCTTCTAAGAGACATAAGACACTGGAAAGAGTACATGATTCAATATGGATTTTTGTTTAAATGTTTCCAATTGTGCATACCAAGGTGCTCGATGAGGGAAAATATATTGAAGGAAAAACACAATAGAGGTCTAGCAGGACATTTCAGCCATGACAAGACATTTGCACAATTGAAAAATTCATACTATTGGCCAAGTATGAGAGCAGAGGTGAAGAGTTTTTTGAACAAATGTAATATTTTCCATTATGCAAAAGGAAATAAACAGAACCCTGGATTGTATCAGCCATTGCCTATTCCAGATAGGCCTTGGGATGCAATAAGCATGGATTTTGTGTTGGGATTTCCAAGAAGCCAGAGGGGGAGTAATTCCATATATGTTTTGGCTGATAGATTCTCAAATATGGCACAACTTATCTTATGCCATAAGACCAGTGATGCAACACATGTTGCGATTTTATTTTTCAAGGAAGTTGTGAGACTTCATGGATTGCCCAGGAGCATTGTCTCAGACAGAGACACTAAATTTGTTGGTCATTTCTGGAGAACATTGAGGAAGAATTTGGAGACATAACTGTATTTTATTTCAACATAACACCCTCAAATATATGGACAAACTGAGGTGGTAAATAGGATTTTAGGAAATTTGCTGAGAATTTTGGTCATTGAACATCATAGCCAGTGGGATCAGATTTTGTCACAAGCAAAGTTTACATATAATAATTCACCAAACAAAAGTACAGGAAAAATACTATTCCAGATATTCTATGGGATGATGCCAAGAGGGGTATCAGAGTTGAGAGACATGGAGCAGAGTGAATTTAGAAGCGTTGGAGAAGGAGACTTCACTGCAGAAATGCAGAAGCTTCATGATCAAATCAGGGAGCAGTTGTAGAACAAAAATGCAGAGTATAAACACAGAGTTGATCAACACAGAAGAGAACTTCAATTTGAAGTGGGAGATCAAGTCTTAGCACACTTGAGGAAGGAAATGTAACCAAGAGGAACATATAACAAGTTGAAGTTGAAGAAGATTGGACCATGCAAGATCCTAAGAAAATTTGGTAACAATGCTTATGAGATAGAGCCGCTAGAGGATGTGGGAATATCACCCATATTCAACATTTCAGACATGTATCCTTACAGGGAACATGACAAAGAGAGATCAAAACATCAAGAGAAGATTCAATGGGAGAAGTAGATTCATGTAGCAGAAAATCCACAGATGGAGAAGATCATTGATCAGAGGATTGACAAGAAGACCAGGAGGAAGACCTATTTTGAATATTGGGTCAAGTGGAAGGGACACCTAATAGAAGATTCTAGTTGGGTAAGTGAAGATGATGTCCAGAAGAATGGAAGGTCAATGTAGGAGCTCAAAGACAAGAGTCCATGATTTTTCTGCCTAGAGGAGTATGATGCAGGAGCATCGTTAATCAAAGCCACATGGGATGATAACACAATGCCTAGTGCACCTTTTGAGTAAAATTTTAAATTTTGAAATATGGTGTATCTTAGAGAACTTCTAAGTAAAATATGAATCAGAGAAGTTAATTGGAGGAGGTTGAATGATCGCATCAAAACTATAATAGGTCAGATCAACCTTTAGATATTTGATTTTGGCGTGGATCTGAATATTCTCCTTAAATTGCCTGTCACTGATGTTTATGTAATAGGACTTAAGTAGTTGTAGAGTTTAATTTTGATTAGGTAGGCAGTTGGAGGAAACCTGAAAGGACCTCTTGTATAAGTAGGTGCATTTTATACCTGAATAAGGTTAGCTGCAAATTAGTAGGAGATAGTTGTTATTGAATGTAAGTTATTTTTTTATTAGTCTATAGCCATTTACATTTGAAGGAATATAACATAGGGATATTTACCTAATGCATGGTGTTGCTACTATTTATAGTTTCCCTGTTATTTTATGTTTTCATGAATGAATGAGTTGTGTCATTGAGCATATGAAACTATGAAATATTTGGATAAGTTTCAATTATTTTCTTCATTGATCTCATGCAAGGTGTGCATAGAGTCTGTAAGGAGTGCGTTGATGGAGTCTATTTCGACTCAGAAGCTCAGAAGAGATAGCATGAAACTTCCATTGTAAAGAGTGCAAAGGGATTGCTGCAAGGTGTTCACAGTCACCCACAAGAAGCTAAGTCTTGCGCAAGAATCTGTTGCAAGGAGGGCACGGATTGGAAGTTTGACTAAGTGTCGAAGTAAACCTCTGAGGAGTGAAGCTATGAAGGTTTCATGAGTCATCTTCTAAGATCCGTCCAGGAGGGAGTGGGATCGTTTGAGATCGTTGGATGTGGGAAAATCACACGAGTTTTAAGTCTCTACATTCACATAGGGGCGAGGATTCACTGAAGTCTCAAAGAGGCCAGGGACCTTCCATCATCAACAAAGGGATAGGTGGCATAATATCCACAACTCCAGAGAGAAAGAACTTCAGAAGTTTTGAGGACAAGCAAAAAGTGAAATCTTCGAAGATTCGAAGGATGAATTAGATCCAGTCTGTCGGTTTCCAGGAGATACATGTCGACAGATCTGAGACTTCGAGAAAATTCACTTCGGAGGATTCCAAGTGTGGAGTGTGACAAAATCCCAAAGTCCTAAAGGTTGAAATACATTGCAACCATCCATTGCAAAGAGCACGTGGTGCGAGATCCGTAAGTTCAGAGGCTTAATGCTCCAAAAGGAAGCAGACGTGGGTAGAGAATATATGGATCATCAAATCTAGAGGGACATGTGGTGGGAATCTAAATATGTCATCTTCAGGTGAAACTACTCCGAGAGGAATGAGTGTGCAAGAGTTCAAAACTACCAAACCCAGAAGAGTTGAAGTGGATAGTGGTCGTCATATCTAGAAGGACACACATTGGCAGATCATGCACTTTGGGTGAAAGTACTTCTGGAGGAAGCAAGTGCGGAGATTTTAAAAATCCTGAAGCCTGAAGAGCCGAAGTCAATCTGATGCAGGAGCATCGTAAGCAGTCAAGCGAGCGTGAAGGGGAAGACAGTTGGAAGACCACTAGCGCACGTTTTGAAATATTTTTGAAACATTAATGTAATAGTTAAAGGGAAGCGTACTTGCATATTGTAAATAGATCCTGAGCGATTTCTCTCATCTGTAAAACATTAAGGAATTTATGCATAGTAAATGAAAGTAGGTGGGTTTGAATGAAGATTAGACAGTTTAGGAGCGTAGGAGGGAAAACCGACTATAGACACCCTCACCTTTGTATCATTTGTAACATTAGAGAGCATTGTATCATTGTATCATTGAGCATAGAGAAGAGGAGAGTTGTAGCAGAGAGTTGTAGAGAAGAACCCATGTACAGAAGTTTTGAATTAATATATGAAGCTTTGATTCAGATTCATGGTGTTATGATGTTCTCTGTGTATACATGCTAACTGGTATGCTTATTGTTGTTTATTCTCTTTGTTATGCATTTGCTTTAATAGTGTGTGAATGTATGATTTCATGTTGAATGTTGAAGTATGAGAGAGGGAGTGAATGAGTTTCAATTGTTTCTCATCCTGAGTGAGAGTTCCTGCAAGGAGTGCAGCGAAACGTCTGCAAGAATTGCATTGATGGAGGTTTAGAGTTTATCTCTGAAAGATCAGGAGAGATACCGTTGTTCTCATTCCTGCAGAAGTGCAAGTGAAGCACAGAAGCCGTGCAAGGTGTGCGCAGGCCGGTTGAAATCTCAGAACTTATCAACCAAGGGGTGATTTTAAGGATTGTTGTTGTAGGAGGGAGTACAGAGTCGAGAATTCAAATACTTTAAAGTATTTGAGGGATTTCCGCAAGGAGTGCGTGCAGGAATCTTTTTCGAAGACTCAAAATTGTGAAGAAAGCTCAGAAGGGGTGGCGTCGTTGAAGTGTGCAAAGGAGGACAAGGTCGAACCACTTCAAGGGGAGACAAGGGTCAAAGACATCCAGCAGAAGTTAAGTTCCAATGGAAGAACCTTGATTTATTTCGTAGGGATTATCAAGGAGAAACGAGTGGTTGAAATTCTTTGTAGTGAATTCATGAAATCACGAGGACCATAGGATCCAGGGAAGTTACAGGGTGGTTAGAGGCAGGCAAGCTTTCCACTCTAGGATCCAGAATTAATATGGACCATTGATGGTTCTTCACACAAGTCATCAGATCATTTCGGCATTTCAGGGATCCTAATGACAAGGAGTCGAGCGCAGTGAATCGAAAATCCTGAAGTCATGAGTTGCGACAGAAAGTGGATTAGAGTTTCCAGATTTTGGCACTTTAGGTGTCGAGAGACAGAGGAGACAGCGCTTTGGGAGTGAGAGTTCCGAAAACCCAGAAGAGTGACAGGTGGAATGAGTCTACGTCAAAGGTAGAAAACCGCAAGGACGACAGGTGGCGTGTCTTCGTCAATTGGTGAAGTCAAACCTTGTTGACCGTTTCAGGGTTCGGAGGTCAAAGGACGGAGATCCTTGCATCTGGATTCACGAAATCATGAAGTCCGAAATCCCGATGAAGTGAGAAGTCCATTGGGAATCCAACCTTTGTTGAGTGCATCGGAGTTCTACGATTCGAGTTTCGGAGGTTGTAGAGACAGGAACCATCAACAACAAGGATCGCGAAGTCGTGAAACTCGAAGTCCCAAATTTGTGAAGGGCGCGATCTTATTTCAGGTCAGGAGATCTAGGTGATGCTTCATGTTTGATCATGTCAGCACACTCATAAGGACCTATGGTTACACAATTGTGTGTGTAAGGTATTTCCCAAGGGGAAACCAAAGAGTCAATAAGACTCAAAGGGAATATTTAGAGAGATCCTGTGCGGACCTCGACCCGAGGGTTTGGGGGTCTGCACCACAATCATAGTCATCGATCTGCGGGAGTACACATGTCGACAGATTGTGAACTAAATGTGAAATTGTTTCGAGAGGAAGAAAGCAGGGAAGTTGAGACTTCCAAGGATGAAGTCCCGAAATGGACTAGAGTCATTGATTTGAGGTGGAAATGTGGTGCCATATACAGAAATTTAGGTACAGAATACTCTGGAGGAAAGCAGAGGTCGAAAGTGTCAAAATCTAGAAGCACGAAGTCCCAAAGTGGATCCTTATCGTTGATTGAAAAGGAGGTCAAGGACCATTGATCTGATCTTGGTTGAAGGTTCTGAAGTCATGAAGTGCCAGAAGGTTAAGCCCTGGGTCACAGCCCAAGGTCACAGGCAAGGAAGGATCTAGCTCCTGTCAGTGTGAGATTTGGGATAGGGTGCTAAGAAAGCCAGACCCACGGATAACCGTCGATCTGAGAACCAAAAATCGATGGTGAGGAATCATTGCGGGGAGAGGAGGAAAAATTAACAGATGCACTAATTCACCGCCCGCTATTTACCAGCATCGTTGATCTCATTGGGACAGGTGATCAACGACCACGATTTAAAGGAGATTGGGTGAGCACTTTTCAGATTGTGGGGACAGAGTTCTCCAATAAAGAGTGAGCATGTTGGCAACCCACAATTTCTGTGAACCGTCGATTGACTAACAAATTGGTAATGAATAGATCGTGACCATGAAAACCCTGAGGGTGATAACAAGGATTGTGTTTGATTAAGTTTGAGACCAGCAAGGCCCCAAGGAGCTAATCCAGCTCAAGAATATTTATCGATCCTTGACCGGGAGGTCGAGCAGCATTGAAGGAGAGTAGGGGGGTCTGTGTCATATAGATTACATCCCTTGCGCATACTCTTTTGTAGTTGTAGGGAAGAAATAAATATCAAGGGAAACCCCCTTGTTTCTTCCTACAATCACTCTATCCTACCCCAAATCATCTATCAAACTTAACCATTTCATCTTACAGCTAAGTATCGCATCATGCAATTATAGCCAGTCCATACCAATCACTATGTCATAAGATCCTAAGATCGTGACATAGAGATCTACCTTCGTTACAAAATCTCCCAATTTAATGATATAGTCTGTGACCTCTCCTCCAACCTTTTTTTGTCTCCCGATGCCATTTCTACATATCTGAATTTGTCCTGTTGGATTTCCTTTACCTTAATTCTCTTTAACGTTGCACTAGAAATAAATATCTCTGTAGAACCTGGATCTATCAAAATACTAAAATTTTGATCTAAGATTGTACTTGATGTCTCAAGCATAATGGACCGGTACTCGGCCTAGCGATTATTCATCGTTGCACGTATCCTATGGGCCTTGCCCAAATCTCCAATTGTAGTGGGTCATGATGATCTGGCCACTATGTCCTTCTCAATAGGATAATATCATTGGTAATGTGGCTCTCCACATGTCCAAAATCTAGTCTTCAGTCCAATGATCTTGGTCCCTAAAGTAGAATTTGTTGTCCTAGCAGTCTATGATCTTAGTCTGTTATGTTGAAAAGGCCTAAATTGTTGTTGATGTTGCAGACGTCATTGTTGTTGTTGTTGCGGTCCTCTATAAGGAGTTCTCTGCTGAGGAGATTGTCATCATAGTGTCGACAAGATAGGTCCCATGGGCATATCTCAATTCCTATAAGTTTTTTTGGATGGTGTTTGATGTTGTCGTGCTCTTGATGTCATTTGTCCAGTCAATCTAGAAAGATTCCTACCCTAACCCCCATTGTTCATCTCTTCCTCATCTATGAGGGCCTTCTGAACTGCGTCGTGCAATGTTTGAGGTGTTAGGATCCTCACCTTCACACGATTATTGAATTTAAGGATGAACATGAACTTTTTGACCTTTAACTTATTCATGTTCAGATGTGGAGAATACCTAAGTAAATCCATGAACCTCGCCTCATACTCTGGCATCATACAACCACCCTATCGTAAGGCATTGAAATCATTAAGTTGATGCTCAATGAATTCTTTAGACAAATACCTCTCCCAGAACCGTTCCTTGAATTTCTCCCAGGACATGTCTTCAATGGCCATGTTTAGTTGAGGTAGGATTGCCTTCCACCAAAGTAGAGAACTCCCTTTCAATTGGAATACCTCCATGCGTACCTTCATGTTGGAGGTGTAATCACGAAGTGTGAAGCACATCACCATGTTCTCCAACCATTCCTCAGCGGCTAAACTGTCTGAGGCACGCCAGAACTTTGGAAAAATTACCTTCTCGAGTTCTCTGTGTATGCTACTATTACTATTTGTTGCATGTTGTGAACCCTCATTGGGGACAGACACTCTTTCCTCATATCTATCCAAGCGGTTGATCAATGCCTCTGACATCCTCTGGAAGGATCTCGTTATACCTACCACATATCCCATGGCAACCTGCTCCTACCCAGTAGTCTACTCATCTCTTTGGTGGCTATACCCCTATGGTGTGGACACTATCGGAGGTGTCCCACCTCTTCCACCAGCACCACGACATCTACTTCCCCTGCATCCTCTAACCATGATTATCTACATCGACAATTTTCAAAATTAATTAGCAATATATATATATATATATATATATATTATCATTTAGTTAACACAATGGAAGGCATAATGGTCCAACGTCACAGGGTTGAACCCACTCTGATACCATACGTAATGTCCCCTCAGTTACGATATCAATGTAAGTGAGTACAGTAGTGGTATCTTTTTTTTAAACATTAAAAGTTAGAACAAGTGATATGCGACAATAACATCCATCAATGTTTACACATTCTATTATCATCTACATCATTACACAACAAGAATCAAATACAACATCATGATACTAATAGAATTATTATATTACATCGTGATAATAAATATGTCCATCCACCCAACCTACCCTACAAGGTTAGGAACTCTAAGACACATAATCAATGCTCAAGTCCATGACTCATCCAATTTATTTTGACCATTTAAGGTCACGGGATTGGTGACCGTTCTGAAGAACATGGAAATATATATTTCCATAATCAAATCAATTCTAAACTCAGGACTACAGTAATACAAAATTCTTGATCATAGCAAAAATTTCACATTCAAATACTTGTTATACTAGATGAAATGTTGACAATTCATCTATGTAACAACCCTCTGGTTTATTAAACATCTAGAGTAAGTGATTAGAACATTAGTAGTTTATTATGGAGTATCTTGAACATAACACAATAAAATTTAAGCAAATTGTAAGCATCTAGTAAAATAATTTAAGCTTGCGCACATTATAACTTTAACTTTTCAAGAGGTCTCTAAATACATCTTATATTGTAATCAAGAATTAAACTTTTAAAGGTGCAAAATAGAGTAAAAATAAGACATCTAACAACACTATTCAATTGTTACACAAGCTCCTCATTAATCCTATTAAGTCATCTAATGTAACTAAATACACATGTAAATAAGGTAACATTCTCTTGTGCAAATGAAGCCATTTTTATCTACATTTAATTAATACATCCAACAACCTATTACAATTTATTTCAATCACCTTATGGTTCCCCACATTATCCACATAATAACTCTTAATTATGGTTCTATTATAATAATACAAATATACCATTACTTTATTGTATCCATAATAACCACTTTAAGAATTCTTGATAATGGATTTAATATAATAATCTAAAACATTTCAATTTATTTTACACTCTTAACCATAACTATTCCCTAATCAAAAGTTTACATCAAAACTTCACTAAATGCCTTAAAGAGTTACAAGGGTTACAATTCCTTTAATTATTTTACCAAAACAAACTTTAGATTCAACGGGTCACCTTTATCCTTTAGTCAATATACCAACCATTGAGGTGAAGGATACCAATGGTAAGACACGCCTAGTCTTATATTCCACAAAATCATAAGGACCAGCCACGTACCAAATTATTTTCGTAAACAAGTGGTCAATTCTATTTATGTTAGTAATTGTTTTATGTTAATAACATTATATTTGTATGAATAATAAAATTAATTTCTTCTGGTCAAAATATGTCTCACTGCAAATAGAGACTTCCTTGCTTATTCCGAATTTAAATACCCTTGAACCACTCAATAATTAAGGACTTGGTATCCCCTATACTAGGGATAATTAAGGAGATTATGTCTCGAGGCCCACAGGTCCTAGACATGGAGTACCGAGAGACATATTTACTTGAGCCTGGCCCTAGAGGGCCCATCCTTCTTCTTCAGTGCTTCCATCCTCTCAACAGCAGCAGCATCCATCCCATCGGCCTGGTCCTAAAGCAACAATGGGTCTTACTCCATGAGGTAATGAGTCCAGGTATCATGGTATGTGTCACTCTGATTCTCAAAAAAATTGAATATGTACATTTAATTCTCTTTTTCTTTATGATGTGTGTTTGGACTTTATGCCTTTTGACTTGTCCATACCTGGGGGGATCACAAAATTTCCTAGCAAGTTGGTTCCCTTAGGAGTGAGTTTCCATTGAGTGGGTTTAAATGCCATCGTACATTCCCACCATATTTACAAATTTTCATCATCTTCCCGCTCATTTATCCCCCTGCATTGGTTTGGGCATTGGGTTTTCCAAGCTAGTTAAGGGTTGTACCTTTCCTTGTGGGAAGAAGGGCCTAAAGGCCTAGAGGGTAAAAGTAGTTGGAAAAAGATAAAAGCCAAAAGAATAAAACCTTCAGATGCTTCACCCAGGGATTTTGAGCCCCAATGTTTCACTTCAAGGTCTAGTGTTCCAGCAAAGAGGCTAACGTCATCCTAAAAAGATAAAATTAGGGTTTTATTGGATAATTTTGTGTAAAATTGGATTTTTCATGTAAACTGGATATGTCGGCCTTTTTTACCTAATTTTGAAATTAAAGGTCATTTGGATTGTATAAATAAGGGATTTTTCCCTTGTGTTTTTTCATCATTCTTTCACTCACACTAGTGAGGTCTTAAATTCGCCTCCCTTAGGGTTTATTTGCTGAAATTAAGTGGTGTGCAACTATTGGAAGAGGCTAATGTTGGTATTTTTTGGCATTTTCTTGGTGGAAAGTCTTCAACTAGGTTATTGGCTAGATTATTCTTGGTGAATGTAAGTGAAATTCAGAAATTCTTCTTTCCTTTGAATGGTTATGGTACTTTACTTTGCATTTTACTAAGATTATAAAATTGCTAGATTAAAACCCTAGGATATCAAGAACATGTTATTGTCCTTGTCTTAATAGATTTTCACCTACTAGATTTTGCTAGAAAACCTATCCTTTGAAGAATGTGCTAGAGACCTACCATTGTAGCACTCTTGAATCACTTGCCTCATCAAGCCTTTACTTACTTCAAGCTTTATCTAAAGAAAAAGGAAAATTTCTAGGGCCTAGGGTTACCTACTTCCTGGTAGTCGTTTTCCTTCTAGGGCTTGTTGATTGAGGCCTTGGGTTACCAACACCTCAACCATCATCCCTCTTTTCCTTATATCACACATTATCATTTGATTCCTTCAAGATTTCTACTGCTAAAAGTGACTCAAGTATCCCTAAAGACACTAATCTAGACCTCATACTTGATTGATTGATGAAAACATCCCTTAAAACTTATACACCAAGATATTTGCTAACATTTCCTAACCCTAGATTAGACTAATCTACTAACCTTCTTGTTGTTGTTACAAAAGTAAGCTACATACATATATTACAGTAGTAAAATCTCTTAAAATCAATTGATAAAGTTGATTTTGGCATTGCCTCATTAGCTTCTGACAAATGCTAGCATAGTGCTATTGTTAGATTATCATTTTTGGTCATTTTGAAGATAATTTAAGGCATTGATTGTGATGCTATTATCATATATACATTGTTGTTATAGATTTTTTTTATTCATCTTTTATCAACTTATTTATTTCATTGACAAGTCCAAGGTTTTATGAAGCACTAACATCAATTATACTTGCAAAAAATAGTGTTTTCTTGTTGCTTTGTTCTGGGAAGGTATAGTTAAGCATATAATTGCTTCATATGTCAAAACTTTGGGCCTTTATGATCGGTGTGACTTGTGAGAGGGGATAAATTTTATTAATACTTTAACCTTTCCTTCTCAAACCCCCAGGTCACCGGGGACATCTCCCCTGGGCTTTCACCCCTAAATAGAAAGAGGTGTCTTATTAAGGTGGCAGTGATAGGGCAACCTCATGTTACGCCAATTTTCCCTCATTTAGCCTCTCCCTTTTGGAAAAGTACAAATTACACAATAACATATTGGTGTTGCTTCCATAGAACACTAAGTCAATTCCCCTCAAAGACAACACTTTTTCGGTAGGCGTTTATCCAAATACTTTACTTCACAAAGCTTACCTGGCGACTCCATTGAGGGTGATTCCCTCTTTTCTCTTTGATGATGCCTAGAAGGATTATCTGGAAACTCCACTGATGAAAAAGCCAACCATGGCTTCTCAATGGGACCCAGGAAATTTTAAACCCTTGTATATGAGTAAAATACCAGGGTATCATCAATGAATGCCTCCAAGGTATGAAAAATGGCTCCCTAAATTCACTGGTAGTGATGAAGAAGATGTTAATAAAAATGTGCGTGATTTTTATTCTTTCTTTCAACTTCACTCTATCAGTGACGATGCTGAAGACCTAGAAATGAAACATTTCTCTACTACTCTTCATGATAATTCCAGGAGATGGTATGATGACCTCCCTGATGCTAGTATTACATCCATGGATCAATTAGAAGAGGTTTTCCTCGAAAAATGGGATCCTTGTGTTTTTCTAAAAAAACTTATTCACATGAAGAAGAGTAAGAATGAAACTGTTAGGGAATTCCATGATAATTTTGAAAGGATGTTACAACAGATCCCAATAAGCCATCACCTATCACACGACTTCCTTCTTTGTCTTTACACCAAATCATTTACAGGAAAAATAAGTTTCCCTATCAAAGACGAAGCTCCTAGAATAATCCAGGAAGTTTATAACATGGCAATAGATATCGAGGAAAATATCTCCTTGTCCAAGGAAGCAAGCCCCTTTACCCCAAATACTCTTAGTTTGGAGAGATTAGTTTCCCTTAAAACCTTTACTGATAACTTCCAAGAAATAATGGAAAAGGACATTGGTCAACAAGGGGTTGAGGAGAAAGGTATTAATGAGGGTTTCCAGTCCCATGAGGAAGAGCAACAAATTACACATGCTTCTACTAAGGATAATGAATACATGGTTGAAGAGCGAGAGCTTGAAGGTATCAAACATGTTGATAAAGTATTGATGTGTGTCGCTACCTCTAATGAAGCTATCCAAGAGCCTATTCCTCCTGCACAAGAAGAAGAGGATGAGGTTAGTCACTTTCCCTTCCAAGTTTTTGATGACACCTTATTCTATAATTCAGAAAGGGAAGAAGAAATGAAATCCTCGGGCAAGATAGATCATCCTTGTTGTAAAGTTGAAGATTTAGAGGAAAGTCATGAGGATGAAACAATTATGCATGTTCTTCCATCTAATGAAGTCATCCAAATCATCAAATCTCCTGCACAAGAAGAAGTAAATAAAGTAAGTTATTTTCCTTTCCAAAAGTGTGATGATGCTTTATTTTATGATTTTGAAAGTGAAGAAGTGTTAGAGCATCCCTTGGATGTTTTAAGCCATTCGTGTTATGATAAATTTTATGAATATGTTTATAATATTGATGAATTCATACATGTCGGAGAGCGTAAATGGGATGTGATTGGATATGATGGGGATCCCATTTACGACATTGAGGAACATTTCCAAAAGTTTCCTTTACAACTATCATACGAGGATACTACTAATTTTGACATTTGGAAACAAGGAGATGATATGGTTGTAGGTGATTTTCAAGTCCCCAAGGGAGACCTAGTTCTATGCTCTCAGGATGATTTTTGGTCATACCTTAAGGATTTTGACGAGTATTCTTCTGATCATTTGAATTTGTTCCATGAAGAATATCATCAACCATCGTTGTGCTCGGATCTTGGTAAGGGTGAGGACGTCACTTGCCTAAAGAAGGGTACTAATGAAAAGGTTTTCCAACATCCATTGATTACTTTGCCTCACTATATCACTAAGCATGCAGTTGGAAAATATGTCCCTTGTCTTGAGTTTTCTCTAGGGAAAAGATTGCTTTTAGAATTCAAGGGTAGTTTGAAAACCCTAAGAAGAATTTTATTGTCTCGGTCTTTCATCCTTCCCTTATGAAATTGTCGGTCATCCTTTAGGTTCTTGCTAGTTCCTTCCTGGACCTCAGATTGTGAAGACATCCAAGGTAACCAACCTTCATACTCTTTGAGTCATTCTATTGAAACTTTGATTTTTCACGATTCCTTTCCAATATGGATTGAGCACTTTCCTAAAGGCATGAATTGGCATGATTTTGTCCCTCCCTCCCACCTCCGAGATAGAATTTACGATTTCCAATGATAAAATACATTTTATAACTCATGTTATTTTTGTGCTTGACTTATCATTGTTTTGGTTTATGATGAAGCACAGAGGAAAGTATTAGGATACATTTCTAGGATGGTTTCATTAGTTGTTTGACTACACCCAACATTCAACCAACAGGTAAGTAGAAGTAGGTAGGTAGGCATTTTCATTCATTGTATATACCATCTGCATATCATGCTAGAGTAGTTGTATTTCCATTTGTATATATGATTTCTTACTTGTATTTCATCTTATCATATATGAGCCAAGGGTGATATCACCACCCCAAATTATTACTAAAAAAAAAAATTGAGATCTAGCAGGTCACAGGTCATAGCATAGATGTTGAGGTTCTCATGCACTCTACGGTGAGCACATGTCCCCGAGTTGGAGCTAGATGTTATCCCCTAGCCTAGGGATAACTAAGGATATTATGTATCGAGGCCCACAAGTCCTAGACATGGAGTACTGAGAGCCATATTGACTTGAGACTGTTCATAGAGGGCCCATCCTTCTTCTTCAGCACCTCCATCCTATCAGTAGCAACAACATCCATCCCATCGTCCTAGTCCTGAAGCAACAGTGGGTATTTCTCCATGAGGTAATGAGTCTAGGTATCATGGTATGTGTCACTATGATTCTCAAAACATTTGAATATGTGCATTTAATTATCTTTTTCTTTATGACATGTTCTTGGAATTTATGCCTTTTGAATTGTACATACCTGGGGGGGTCACAAAATGCCCTAGCAAGTTGGTTCCCTTAGGATTGATTTTCCACTGGGTGGGTTCATGAAAGGTCATAGTCCATTCTCACCATACTTACAACTTTTCATCATCTTCCTGCTCATCTATCCCCTGCATTGGTCCGGGCATTGGGTTTATGAATCTAGTTAAGGGTTGTACCTTTCCTTATGGGAAGAAGTGGATTAAGGCCCATAGGGTAAAAGTAGATGGAAAAAGATAAAATACAAAAGAAGAAAATATTCAGATGCTTCACCTAGGGATCCCCGAGAAAGCAATAAAAATATTCTCAATAAGAAAGAGGGACCCATAAAATAAACAAACTCAATACCTAGTTGGAGGATAGGGGGTCTCATCACGAGCCAGCCTATTAGGTCCATGGGCATGTATCAGTATGAAATTACCATTCATATGGTCACCACACTAGGGTAGTGGATTTTGGTAGCATATCCAAAAGAAAGGGGGTCTCATCAAGAGCCCGCCTTCTCGTCTTCGTGAAATGCTTTGTTCTGGGAAGGTACACTTAAGCATATCATTGCTTCATTTGTCAAAACTTTGGGAATTTCTTATCGGTGTGAATTGTGAGAGGGGATAACTTTTTCTTGATACTTTAATGTTTCCTTCTCAAACCCCCAGGTCACCAGGGACATCTCTCCTGGGCTTTCACCCCTAAATAGAAAGAGGTGTCTTATTAAGGTGACAGTGATAGGAAAACCTCCTGTTACTCCAATTTTCCCTCATTTAGCCTTTCCCTTTTGGGAAAGTACAAATTGCATGATAACAGGACTAAACCAACACTATAGTCAAGGGATTTGGTTGAATTATTGAATATGGGATGGAAGATAACCTATCGACCTAGTTAGTCAATACATGTGGATGATCGATAAGATATGCTCAACTGTCATTAGATTGGCTAAGAGATCCTACAAATTCCTCTACAAGTCACACTACGACTCTACTGAATGTCAGTTTTCATTTATCTTGAGAGTTTCAACTTGAGCGATTGTCCACCTGACTGTATGGTGTTGTTTTCTATGGATTAAGATGCCAATATTGCATTGAAGGAAGGTATCACCAGAAGGATACATCAGAGGTAGCTACTAGATGTAGAATTTATTGTCATAATCAACCTTATCAGATTCATCTCATAAAACAGATATGTTCCTTACTTGTGTCGATGCACTTCAATAATTACACTGAAATTATCATCTAGTAAATCCGTCAATTCACTTCTTAGTTAACAACCATCTTCTAACAGTCCAACTAAAATTATAATTTATCTAGTTTTTACATCGATACGTTTAAGACTAAAACTAATTGAAACTATATATACAAATGAAGATACCACTGTAGACAATCATCAGTGATGTACCATTCCTATTATTATTGTTAACCCCAATAACACCGAGGCGAAGATCCTAGAAAATCTGTGGTTGTCTACACTGTAAAACTTGACAGTTTTCCTAAGTATAACAAACATTAACCAAGGTTAAAACTTGGAAATAATGGAGTAAGTGCCAATTGTAAGCGCCAGTTCTAAGAGTTAGTTTGTAGTTGAGAGTCTAGTTGTCTTTGGTTTGCATGTAACCGACTTAGTAGAGTCTTTTCCTATTTAAGAATGTAATCAGTCTTCATTGAATAATAGAGAAGTGAGTGTAGCCTCAACATGTGTTTGTTTCGCATATTTTATCTTGGTATCAGAGCCACGGGGGAGGTGCGTAAATATCTAGAGGTTCGCAGGTCCCTCCTCTGGTAGGGTGCGGTGGCATAGTACTGGCCCTTTCCACACATCTGAAATACTAAAATTTCCGCAAACTGGCTGAAATTACAGTGCGAACATATTTGAAGATTTACGCAACCCAAGGAGCACATGAGGTGCGGACTCCCCACAGTCAACTGAAGCGTGAGGTGCGGAAAATTTTGTTGTTGTGTGGGTTGGGTAAGAAGTTGTTGCGTGTAGTTTATATGCATGAAGATTTATTTCTTTTGCATGCATGAGTGAGGACAGGTGGAGTTTTCCAGCCCTGTTTAGTTGAGGTTTAGTCTGTAAAGTGTGAGTTTTTTTTAGATTGGGTGCATGCATGGGATTTTGATTGAGGTAACATGAGGTCGATCCTGAATCTGGTATTAGCGTGAGAAAATAGTATTGTTGAGCATGGATGTGGCTACAAGATTTGGTTAAATTGCATGGGTGAGATTGTTTGATGCGTGGATGCCACGATTTCCTTAAAGTAAGTTTGTTTTATTTTATGAAAGATTTAAGAAGGGTGCCATGATTTGCATGGAGTTGGAGCGTATGTGTAAAGGAGATCATTATTAAAATGGATATTAAAATTTATGTGTGAGGTGAATGATTTAAAAGTGCATATTTTCTTGGGAGTTATATTAAAGTGAGGTATACTTTGTTTTTATTAAAGTGAAGTTTTCTTATGATTATTATTAAAAATCATAAAGGTGGAGTTTTTATTATTAAAAGTGGATGCATGTGTGAGGTTTAAACTTAATGTGGGATATTAAAGTTTAAAAAGGGTGGATATTTTGGATATTAAGGTGCATGCATGATTTAAAGGTTGATATATGCATGTGATGTGGTGTTATGATTTAAAAGTGGCTGCATGCATGATTTAAGTTGAGAACAAAGGTAAATTTGGATCAGTGGATCCAAAGGTAGAGCGACAGGTTGCTCAGCACAGGAGAAAAATCGACAAAAATTTGCATATCCTTGGTGATTTACTTGTAGAGACTAAACTGCAGCGATGGTGAATCTGCTGGCAGAGACCTACCTCAACGAAGCCAACAAGTTAGATGGCTCAAATTTCATTAACTGAAAATTCAAGATGTATATGCTCATGGAAGGCTATGGTGTCTAGAACATTGTGAAGGGAACTGAACTGAAACCTGATGCGGATGTTGGTGCGACAGCAGCACAGATCCAAGATTGGGAGAAGTGGGAAAACAAGGCAAAGGTATTGTTGCGCATGTTAGTTAAAGATAGCATAATTCCACATATTAGAGATGCTACAACTTCTGTTGCAACATGGATAGGGCTTAAAGCATTGTATGAAACTAGCAACACAAATCACATTTTTGTTCCTGAAAACTAAATTGCTAGGCATTAAAATGGATGGAAATAAATTTGTTAGTTCATTTTTGGGTCATATTAAAGAGGTAAAATACAAGCTAGTAAATATATGGGAAATTGTTTCCAACACTGACCTAGTCACTGTTACCTTAAATGGTATGCTAGAAGATTATCATATGTTCATAACAGGTCTCCCAGCAAGGGAGAAACTTCCCATGTTTGAAGAAATGACAGGTCTTTTACTGCAAGAGGAAGAGAGGCGCGGGAATCTGAAGCCTCAAAATAAAGATTTGGCATTATGGTCAAATAAGAGATCTGCGAGAAGGAGATCAAGAGAAAGAGGTTGAGGAGGCATTTCATGGTAGAGAGGCAGTTCATGGAAAAGAGTCAGTTCATCGCAGAGAAGACAATAACCAAATCAAGGTACGCAATCTGACAGGAATGATTCAAAGAGTTGTTTTTATTATGGTCAGCCTGGGCATATTGTTAAAGACTGTCATAAGAAGAAGAATGATGAGGTTAGGAATAAACCTATAACACATTCAGGTCATTATGCAGAAAAATCGTCAAATCATGATCTCAGATTATTTATTGCTAGTGATGATATTGATGAACTCCCAAATTTTGAATCATGGGATCTTAGGCTATTTGTATCTAACACTTCTTTATCTACTGAAACGGGTGATTCTGATGCCTGGTTTGTGGATTCTGGAGCATCAGTACATATGACTTGCAATAAAAATTGGTATGCTAATTTTAAAGAAACACATAATGGTGCCATCATATATATTGGAGATGACCACGCTCATCAGATCAAGGGATATGGAGACATTCCTGTGACATTTTTGAATAGTACAGTTCGTCACATTCACAATGTTGTTTATGTGCCAGGAATAAAGAAAAATTTGATCTCTGTGTCCACCATTACAAATCAGGACTTGAAGGTTGAGTTCTTCAAGAATCATTTCATAGTGAAGGATCTGCTGGACCATTTCAAAACTGTTGCAACGGGAGTCAGGGCAAGAGGCCTATACAAACTTGATGTTACCAGCAAAGCACATCACTCACTGACTTCTACAACTATTCCAATAAAGATTCTTTGGCATCAAATGTATGGACACATCAATCATCCTAATTTATTGTTATTACAAAAAAAGAATATGGTTGAAGGACTTCACATGTTAAAGAATGAGAAGGTTGCTTGTGATGGATGTGCATTAGGAAAGATGCACAGAGATGAATTCCCCTCTTATCCTGATAAGAAAAAGAGAGATGTGTTAGATATTGTGCATATTGATGTTTGTGGGCCTATGCAGACTAGGTCTTTAGGAGGTGCATTTTACTTTCTGTTGTTTATTGGTGATTGCACGAGATACACATGGGTTTACTTCCTTAGACAAAAAAGTGATGTTTTTTATTACTTTAAGGAATTCAGAACCATGGTGGAAAATTAGACAGGAAAATCCATCAAAATCCTCTGTTCAGATCAAAGGGGAGAGTATAAATCAGGGGACTTCAACAAATATTGCAAGGATCATAGAATAGTAAAATAGTTTATAGTACCTCACACTCCACAGCAGAACGGAGTTTCTGAAAGGAAAAATAGAACTCTGGTAGAGTGTGCACACAGTATAATGAAAGGTAAGAATCTCTCAAATGCATTTTGGGTTGAAGCCATAAATACTGAAGTTTATTTAAAGAATAGAAGTCCAACAAGGTGTCTTGATAATGTTAATCATTCCAAGGCCTTGTATGGTTCCAAACCTGCAGTTCATAATTTGAAAGTATTTGGGTGTAAGGATTTTGCTCATATTCCGAAGGAGAATAGGAGGAAATTGGATGCTAAATCCATTAAATGTATTTTCATTGGGTATTGTTCTGAATTTAAAGCATACAAACTATTTGATCCTGCTACTCACAAAGTATTTGCAAGTAGAGATGTACTTTTCCATGAGCAAGAAGAAGGAAAGCATGATGGCAACAGTCATGAGGAATGGCAGAGACTTCTTGATGAAGGAGTTAAAGAAGAGAAGCAACAACAACCCACACAGCAACAGCCATCCCCGAGGCGACAACAGCAGTAGAAGAAGCAAGAAGAACTCAGTGATATGGACAATTCAAGAAGTCACGGTTCACCTAGAGGTGAAGACAGAACTTCACAAAGTGGGGAGGAAGATAATCAGTTGAGAATATCTTCACGACAAATTCGACTTCCTGAGAGGTATAAAGACCATGCCCTAATAAGTAGAATTTCAAATGTCATTGAAGCCATGAGTTTTGATGAAGCTAATGAACATGATGAATGGAAAAATGCAATGGAGGAAGAATATGAATCTATAATGAAAAACAATACTTGGGAATTGACTGAATTGCCTAAAC
>SNQJ01S0008421.1:57135-75368 GCA_010110895.2 Picea sitchensis | reverse complement strand
AACCCAAGTTTAAATCAGATGGTAGTATAGATAAGTATAAGGCTAGACTGGTGGCAAAGGGGTATTCACAAACATAAGGTATTGACTATGCTAAAACATTTGCACCAGTAGCTAAATTGAATACTATCATAATGTTAATTTCTTTAGCTACAAAGTACCATTGGAAGCTACACCAGTTAGATGTTAAATCTTCATTTTTGAATGGTGATTTAAAGGAAGAGGTTTACCTTACTCAACCTGAAGGGTTTGTGGAAAAGGGGCAAGAATACTTAGTGTGTAAGTTAAAGAAAGCATTGTATGGACTAAAACAAACACCTAGGTCATGGTATGAGAAGATAGACTCTTTCTTTCTTCAACAGGGTTTTATGAGGAGCAAGAGTGATCCAAATATGTATACCAAATTTGATGAGAAGGGGTATATAGTATTGATTTCCTTATATGTTGATGATTTGATAATTACAAGTAATGCAGAGAAATTGATTGATGAAATCAAGGAGTAGTTGTCATAGGTATTTAAAATGAAATATCTTGGTGAGTTACATTACTTCCTAGGTCTTGAAGTTTGGAGAAATCCAGGACAAACTTTTGTTTTTCAGAGTAAGTATATCATAGAAATACTTAAGAGATTTAAAATGGATCAGTGTAAGTCTTCTAGTGTTCCCATGTAGCATAATGTGAAACTTTCTTATGATGATGGTTCAAAGGAGGTGAATGGCACTATGTACAGACAGATGGTGGGTAGTCTAAATTATCTCACCACAACCAGACCTGATATTGCATATTCAATGAGTGTGTTAAGTTAGTTTATGGTGAAACCTCATGAAATCCATTGGAATGTAGCAAAGGCAGTACTCAGGTATATAAAAGGAACACTTGATTATGGTATTAAATATACTGATGCATCTGATGTTGAGTTGACAGGTTACTCAGATTCTGATTGGGCTGGAAATCTGGATGATCAAAGATCAACCACTAGATATGTGTTTGGCATTGGATCCAGGGTTGTTTCATGGAGCAGTAAAAAGCATCCTACTATATCTTTGTCTTCTACTGAAGCAGAATATAAGGCCCTGTGTGCAGCAACTTGTGAAGTTGTTTGGTTAAGAAGACTTCTTCAAGATGTTGGAGAAGAATGAAATGAACCTACGATGATCAAATGTGATAATCAAAGTTCAATAAATATTGTGAAGAATCCAATTTTTCATGTAAGGAAAAAGCATGTTGAATCTCAGTTTCATTTTGTTAGAGAAAAGTTGCAATCAAATGAAATATCTCTTATGTATTGTAATACTAGTGAAAATGTTGTTGATATTTTCACTAAGCCTCTTGGAAAGATTAAGTTTGAGTTGTTTAGGGAGATGTTAGGTGTAGAAGTCAATCCATTCTCCATTAAGGAGGAGACTTGGAAATAATGGAGTAAGCACCAGTTGTAAGCACCAATTCTAAAAGTTAGTCCGTAGTTGAGAGTCTAGTTGTCTTTGGTTTGCATGTAACCAACTCAGTAGAGTCTTATCCTATTTAAGAATGTAATCAATATTCATTGAATAATAGAGAAGTGAGCCTAGCCTCACCGTGTGTTTGTTTCTCATATTTTATCTTTAAATTATGGGTTTAGTTCCTTGCCAATGCTATGCAATTTCAACATGGTGACTAAGAAATTATTATGTCTACCTTATGCTACTGCTTGGAATTATAGAGTACACAGAGGTTTGATTTGACATTTTGTCTAGCACCTTAACTCTGTTAAAATCCTTTTTTTTTAAATCAGTATGATTAAACAATAGTAAGAGATGATAGAAAATCTTTCCAACAAATCAAGATTCCTTCCTAAAGATTCCAGACTAACCTTCTCAAGGATTTCCTCGATCCATTAAGAATTATTTGAAGTAGTCTTGGATCGAATTGTTCAGGAAAGATAATGCGAAAGGTAGAAAAAGTTTGTTTACCGAAAGAGTGGTCGCTTCAATAAAACCAAGAGGATAGAAGGAGCGGTTGAGTTGTAATAATATCAGATCGAGGCTTAGCAGTTTTTTTTTAAATAACTCTGTCAATCGCACCAGGTGCTTTGCAATTTTCATGTCCCCTACAAAACTAGATTCACCCGGATTCTAGCAGACTTCGACACTATGATTTAATATCTTTTTATTATTTTTATTTTTATTATAAAGGAAACGATAAATTTGACTAATGAGTAGATATGGAAGTTATTCCAGAAGACATGAATTAGAAATTTGTTTGAATTTACAACAATAAGAGATACACAGAGAATGTGAATATTCAGAAATAATGGTGTACATAATTCTGAACAAATAGTCAATGAATCAATGTGAATTGATACTCGTAATTACCCTTTTAATAATAATGGTTCAAATTAATTATTTAACCAAAAATACATTATCTTATGTAGTCATTCGATTCATATACAATAATACATTTTTATCAGAACAAAAGTTAGTCTAATCATTTGAATCATGCGTTAATTTTCTCAAAACAAAACATGTAATTCACATTACAATATATTCTTATGTTTCCAAATGAATATATGTGTGTGTGTGTGTGTGTGTGTGTGTACAGATTCAATTATAAAGTCTCGATTAACACTCATACATATTCGCAAAATCGAAAATAGTAAAAATAATCTACAAGAGCATTGTTTGAACTATTTGATTGGTACCAAGAAAGAATCAAGTTTAATTCAAGTAAAAATATTAAAGAACAATTGAAACCATAAAATTCTTACAAGTTGAAAAACCAGAGAACCTTAACATATAATTGAATTTCTATACAAAATCGAAATACACTAAAATGATTGGATAAGTCATGAACGATAAAGGAACCAAAATCTTAAATATCGTAACCAAAATGGTTGATGATGATTTCCAATTCGTAACTTTCTCACGTCCTCCTTGCTTCCTCCTGCTAATCCAAGGACTTCAGCGATACCTCTTAGCCAACACTAGGGATACTCTTCTTCCCCCTTATCCCCCTGATCCGCAAGGGGGACACACACAAGAAACCAAAAAACAATAGCTCCAAGATTTCTCACAAGGAAGAGCTTCCACTCTTTCCCAAGCTTGAATTGCAACTCTCACAAGTAGAACACAGTCAATAAAGTTTCAGTAGCATAACGGTACTATCAAGAAGTCACCCCCCACTCCCTTCTACACAATTTGTTTTATATAAATTTCTTTATTGCCACATGTCCTCATGCAAAAATAATTAATTTTTTAGCTTAAATTAATTATGATTATTTACCCACACACTTGTCACACTCTCCCCAAGTTACACATGTAATTACCATTTTTATTTTATTTAAAAATTCAATTTCTCTCACATTCCCCAATGTGTTCCTATTTTTTCTCTTAGTTTTCCTTTTGTTCTCCAAATTCTCCTTCAATGAGAGTCTCCTAACTAGATCTTAGTTAGAGTTGAATTAGGAGTCTTCTTCTAGTTAGACTAGTGGTAGGTAGACTCAAGAGTATATTCTATTTGTACACCTATTCTCTCATATTTTATTCCTTTCTATTTTAAAAATCTTTTTTATTATTTTCATTCACACATGTGCATTTTATCCAACCTTTAAATTTTACTCCCCTTTTTCCTAAAGTTTGATTATATTCTCAAATATTTTAACTTATGTCGTAATTCATTTAATCCTTTATTTAAATTTGGACTTATACTTAGTCTTAGACTTAGGCTTAGACTTTTGTTAGGCTTTATAATTAAAAATTTATTGTTTAATTAATTAATTTAGTCTAACAAGTTCTATTCATTTCAATGTTTTCTAAGCCACCGAGATTTATTGACTCAAGTTTTAATTATGCGATGTGTCCTTCAAGATGCACCTCAGTTCTCCAAGGGTGCCACTCACTTTAGACTGGTTTTTGAAGTTTGTATGACCCTTGGAGTCAACACTCCATTCGATTGACCTTGTGAGAGACTAAGGGCTTCTAAGGAATAAGGATTTTTCCTTATTGCACGCCCCTTAGAAATCTTTGTGAGAGACTGTCTCAATCCTCCCTCACGGCAATGTGGACCTCTCAAACTAGGTAATCGTTAACCTACAATTCAGGCCATGAAGGGAGTGCTAGTAGGCTGTGATAAGGACGCTAACACACCTCTCCCTCAATGTTTGGTTTCTGTGCATGTCCCCTTTACTCCTTATGTGAGTCAGATTAGAAAGCATCGTCAAGCCTGCATCCACTCACAAAAAACTGTCAATAATCCATATACATAAATCATATTGAATCAATCATATATCAAATGTCCATAAATTAAATATGAAAACAAATACAATCCACTCCCTGACTCAATTTGGAGTTCAAGGAAATCCATCGATGCCATTAGCATCGATAACATGTCATTTGTCGTGCACACTCAAGAAAACTTGTCAATAACATCTGCTAATATATATACATAAAAATAAGTCATAACACGTCGTCATCATCATATATAACCCATAATCAAAACGCAATCATAATATACCATAACCAGATCACTTACACGCAAGTGTCCTCAAGGAATAAGTCAATAAAAGTGTCCTCAGTGGAGTAGGATGTTAGAGATTTGATGATTAAATAATTTGTAGGTAATATTATTACATTCGCTAAAAAAATAGTTTTCTGAAATAGTTGAATGATTATATATTATGAATTACAAATAAGAAGAGTTTTTTAACTCAAATCCTGCAATTGAATTTATTACATATGTGATATGTTAATAAATATTTGTGTTTTAATACTTGATGAATCACATTAATTAATTGATATGAATAATAGTGCATTAAAGTACATAGCTAGGATACGAGTGTACAACAAAGGACTCCATAATAAATTGATAAGTATTAACATGTTATTTAATTAAGCTAATTGATAGAGAGGGAAGTTACATATTTTGGTAAGCGAGTAGAGGTCAACCCCAAAAAGTGTTGAGTAAGTTGTTTTCATAAAAATGAAATATGTAATAACAACTTTTTAGTATCCAATATTAAATATGTATTTTTCATGTTTAAAATTAATTTTGTTCACATTTGAATTAAAATATTATTATTATTTAATAAGAAATTGGGAATATTGTCTTAATAAATACTGGAACCAAGCTCACAGTACATAAAAAGGAAGATTGTTCTTCAGTTTGCATACCCATAAAGGGTTACATATCAATATAAGATTGTGGGTCTTATAGTACTTTATATACAAAATGTTTCTGACAAAATGACAAGTGTAGATTCTATAGTAATTTCTTAGATATAGTCTAACTTTTTTTTTTATATAAGTAAGCATAAAATATATTAAGTTCCTTCAAAAAGCTGGTGAAAGTGCCAGATAACATCCATGGACAGTATGGCCTCACTGGACTGCCCCAACAGAGGGGAAACCAGTCCAGCTGGCCTATTGAGTTTGCTAAACAATTCTAGGAGTAAAAGATAGTAAGCAATTGTTTCACTTCAAAAGAAATCTAGCTAAGACTGACTAAGCTGGCCTTTTAAACACAATTAAACACCTGACGGAGGATCCTGGTGCGTGGCTGAGAGGACGCCCGACCACGGCTCTTCCTCGAAGTAGGTGGGTCCAAAGTCCCAAGTCATTTCAGTATTCACACTATCCACCTCTCGCTCGAGCGCTAACGTCGCCTCCTGCTGTTGCCGACTCGTTGAAGCCACGCTTGTTGTTGCACTGGCAGTGCACTCCATCCCAGCCGCTTCTGTTCTTTGCTGCTTGGTATTGTCGTCCTGATGTGCTGCACTAGGCATTTCCGTCGAGGAGCCTCCTCCCGGGTGAGATGGAAAGGTCGCACTCATGGAGGCCAGGAGGTGAAGGAGGGTTGTCACCTTGGTGGTAGTAAACTGCACCCGGAAGTGGAGGTCATCAACCTCCTTACGTAACTCGAACACCAAATCATAAATGTTGGCCAAATTATCCCTGAGCTGCACCCCCGAATTGGAGACCGGATCCTGATTCTCATAGTTGTCTGGTCTGCGAGGAGGAGGGGGGTCCTCCGCTGAACTTCGGGGAAAATTCGCTGAAAGGCGGGGGCCGAGTATCGGTTCTTCAGACGCCGGGTTGATAGACTGAGGGGGAGGGGCTAGCCAAGGTACCAGAGTGCTGGAAGGAGGCGGAGGACCAGGAGGTGAGAGGGAGGGCCTTCGAGGCCTCCAGGGAGAGCCCTTGCGCAGCTTCCCTTGTTCGCGAGGCATGAAGACAGGATTAAGGACGAGGTAATGCGACTCGTGGAAAGCGCGGGTAGTAATAATACAGGCGAGGAGCCACAGGAAGTAGATGAGGTCCTCCCAGGAGCATGCAGGGGGACTCTCACCACTTCTGGACCGGAGGCTGGAGAACGAGCAAACAAGAGCGAAAGCCATTGACGCAAGAGCAAAGTTATGGATAGCCGAGAGGGAGGGGAGCGCACTAATTGCGCGAGTACATAGTTTTAATGTCCCTTGCATCGAATTAACTCTGGAGGGTGGTGACGAGATTTGGCACGGGCCCTTCACGTGGCCTCGTGCCCGATGGGCTTGTGCCAGCCCCCTCCATATGCCCCGTGGCCGCCGATAACACCCCATCCGGGGAGATATAGTCTAACTTTAAAAAACATAAATGTTGATGATTAAAAGCACTATATAAAATCACATTTTCATCCTAGTGGACTTTCTAGACTAGCTAACATCTTTTTTGAGGTTGTTTCTTCCATGCATTTAAAAATTGAATTGGAAACAATAGAATAAACAAACTTTGGAGGAGAGGATTGGGCCACCATGTTGACACTATACTATCGAAGTTGGACTAATTCATTTATAACTCTTAAATGTTCCTTCAATTAAAATTCAATTGTTGCAATATACTTTTTGTATTGCAGAATAATCCCCAAGAAAACTTCCTCAAAGAGACTCAACATTGGTCCCTTTTCCTTTAATTTTTCATTAAGTGCAAGAATTTAAAGTTCATATTAGTTAAGGGCTTCATCATGGCACTTAATTTCTTGTCTGGTATCCCATAATTCTTTCAAATCCATAAATATAGAGATCCAATATTGAAAAAAAAAACTAAGAAAGAAGGGGGGAAATCTAACAAACATGACCTGCTAACAGAAATGTTGACTCTTCAAAACAAAACAGAGTCAAGATGAGAAGTTGAAAATTAAACTAGAGAACCCTTTTCAAAACAAAGAAATGAAAGGGCCCACATAATAGCCACCAAAGAATAAATTATCCATGACAGGAATTGTGTGTGAAAGGTTACAGGAAGTCCCATCGCATCCGCCAAAATGAATGCATGACAAGTAAATTATCCTTGATAAACTATGAAATGGGTTGAAATATGTCTACATTTTTGTGGGTTAAACACACCTCTTTTTTCAAAGTGGCAAGAATGGCTAGGAAGTATGTATCTTTATTAGTTTCCCTTTTGACATGGTAGAAACTGATCCTTGTGAAAGCCTAGTGAGTTTGTCATATTCGATCAATTACTATATCTAGTTACATGTCGATAGAAAATGTTACTTGAATCAAATTCCTAAGAATGATTAAGGAGTCCCCTATAACAATCAATTTTGTATATTTGAAGATTTAGCAATGAGCATACCTTGTAAAATGGAATGCACTTTTTCCATATTATTAGAAAATATGACAAGACACTCATTGATGTGTTTTCTTGTCACCCCTCAACTAGAGTGATTTCAATTCATAAGTAATCAAGTGGAGACCAAATTTTAAAATTTGTAAAGTGCTAGATAACCCTCACATGTTGATTATGAAGACCCAACAAGTTTTAAGAAATTCAGAATCAGTTTCAATGTTGTGGTTCTTCTTCAACAAGGAAAATGGGGATGATTTATCTTTTCAATAATATAACAATAAAAATAATACCAAAAAATAAGGAAATTTGTTGTGTTGGTCCTCTCATTAGATATACGTATGTGTCAGCTTCATCTATCATTTTACAAAATAAAAATAAAAAAGAGGTCATATGCCATAGATATCAACATTTCCCCCACCCCCTCCATATCATTATTTCCTCCCCCTCCATTTTTGGAAGTTTATGACCTTTTTTGCCCCCCATTTTTGGAATTTTGACTAAGTAATTATACTTACCTTGCATTACTTATTACATTAATTAAATTACCTCCTTACCTCATTTTTACTTAGCCATTTTACCTAATTACTCCACCACTTCCTAATTTACTTAGTAATTTTTCATAAATGTGGGAAACCTAAATGCGAGAGACCTACCTCACCTCATCTCTTGAACCCCCACAACCCTAAATGTGAGAGACCTCACCTCATACCTTGAACTCCCACAACCCACATTTCTACAATAATTAAATTACACCCACATTTTTTCATCACTCGAATTGCACCCGCACTTCCACGTCACTCACATTTCATCTGCATGATTTAGAAAATTTTACTGAGTTGTATCCCACAACGTTCCCAACACTTAGTCATTTTTACTGAGCTTTACACTTAGTTTATTTTTTGACATCTTAAATGTGGAATGTGGGAAACCTGCATTCCTGCAACATTCCTTCCCATTTCATACCTCTATTTGTACGCAATCCTATTTTTTGATATTATTCATCATGTTCCTCTCTCATTTCTTATCCTAAGTTTAATCCCTCCATTTTCTTTGGCACACCTCCCGATGATACGTGGCAGTGAAATGGACCTATATCTGGGTGACACTTGGAAGTTATTGGTTGGACACAGATGACTCAACAATGACTTGGCATGATGATTAGGCAGTGAGGTGGTGATCAAAAGTTACAATGTGCATAGGCTACGCATGGTTCCATGGCTCTCTCTACTTCAGAGACAAACACTATAAAGGTCATTTCTTTATAAATATGTTATGAGTACCCTCCCACATTGCATGTGGGATAAATAAGGTGGATTTTCAAATCAAGGGCCAAGATTCATGTGAAGAATAGATCAACAATTGTTGAGTTCCTATCTTCATGAGTTCTTAACTTGAGTTCATAATGTCCAAATTAAGAAAATGAGAGCTTGTTGGAAATCTAGAGTTATGAAGAGTATTTTGGAAATTGTTTCCATGGTTGGAATAATAGTTGTCATCCCCTTGAAATTAAAATGCAGTCATGATTATTTCTAGCTTGATAGTAAATTATTTTTGAAAAATGGGTTATTAAATGGAATTTATGAACGTTTAAAGTGTTCCCTAGTTGGGGGATGAATATTAAAGTTAATATTTATCAAAGGGATTCTAATTCATCGCATAAAAGGGAAAAAACCCTAATCAAAAATCAGTTCCAATAGGATGAAGAGAATATTATAAAAGAATATGTAAAAGGCATTCAAGGGTTTTGGTGGAGAGTTTGCCAGAGGAAAGTTTTTCCTTTCCAAGATTTTGTGAATCGACCTGATTAACTTTCTCCCTCATCTTTCATTCTCCTTGATTATTTCCATTGGTTTTTCCATGTATTTTTAGCAATAGGAAGATATGGTCCCAATCAACTCTCTCTATATTCTTCTAGGCATTCTGCATGATATTCTAGGGCCAGAGGAGGAAAAATTCTACTTATAGAAAGAAAATGTAGTATTTCTTCAGTTTATCTAATTGTCACTAAGATATTCTTGAGGTTGTTTCATCCCTCTTGCTTCAGACATTGTTAAACTTGTTACATTTGGGATATTATTATTAACTTCTCCCACAAATAATTATTCAAGTGTCAATTTATTTTTATGAATCTATATGGTAGATGTATCAATGAATTATTGAGAATATGATGCTTTAAAAACACATTTGATATTAATGCATAAGTCATGTAAATTTATTTGATGACCTATCTATAAAATAGAATATTTTATCTATAGACATTTTCTTTGATGACCTAATAGAAAATTTGTTGAGAGAAAACCTTGTAGGAAAATTAAGTTTGATATGAATCTTCTTAATATGGGAGAGGATAATCCCAGTACCCATCAGGATAATTCTTATTCAGATTACGATAGGATAAGCCCAGTGCCCATCAAAATGTTTGGTGGATGTTGGTTTTATGAGTGGAGGTCAAATGGACAAAACTCCATACAAGAATGATTGTTTTACATAGAAACTGGACAAGAAATGCACAGGGAAGTTAGGTCCTCATTATCTTCAATCATTGATTTGAGTTTAAGGGTGAGAAGAAGGAAGACTTAGTGAGAAATATGGACAAGTCTTCCATGGGAATCCAACTTTCAAGCATCTTGGTGAAGAAAAACTCAGGCTCAAGAGCACTCTTGAGCTCAAGTTTCAGACACTGAAATATGTCACAGCAGCATAATAATCGAACCTACATTACCATGCAACTACAACAACTCGATTGGATCCTCCATGCCCGAGCCTTTTGGGATAAAGGGAAATAAGATAATAAACAAGTTGACTAAAATTGGTCACAACAATACTGTAATCAAACCTACATTACAATAGAACCACGACCCTCGACTCTATCCTCCATGCCCGAGTGTTTCAACATAGTTTACACAAAGAGGTGAAAGAATCTGACTTCTATTAATGAGAAAGTCTCAAGTTTGATACATAACCAGAGAGTAGTTCTATCATCAAAAAATTACACAGTAGGGAGCTCTGCTCAACCATTCGACAACCCTAACAAAATATTGAATTGGTCTATTTATACCAAATCAACCCAGAACTACCAAGAGTGTGATCTGGCAGTCTCAATCAAAGCTTTACGTCTATGAAGCCTTATTTCAGACTGTGCATGTTTCCTCCTATCAAATGCAAACCAGGTTCAGTATGGACCTGTAGCAAAACTGACCATTGTTGTACCTTACTGGCAGTCCTGCCCCCATTAGCCATAAATTTTGAGCCTTCCATTTATGGACTGAGATGAGGTTTTAGCTACCAGACCCTGCTTCATTAACTAGATCTTCATCAGGATTGGAGCGTAGCTGGGTGACTAGTGGAAGACCACCTATCGCAACTAGAATGGGCGTTGAATAAGTAGGTGACCGAAAAAGTCAATCCTCGCTCATTGGCTGACCGCTCCTTGATATTTGAGCATGGAGGGGAGACTATCGGATGACCACCTGTCGATATTGGATAGGACATTATATGTGCATTTTCATATTGGGGCCGTGGGAAGCGGTTTGGACCCACACCACTTTCGGGCCTGAAACACACCCCCTTCTGCCACATATCCTCCTTGCAAAATCATGGTTTGGATTTCAGCCTGCCCCTCAGATTTTAACGTTCGCGCATGTTGTGGCCCTGAAATGATTGGAGACCATCGATCTGAAAGGGGCCCGAGATCTGGGCACGCTAGCTACTTAAGATCCCTCACCAAACTTTTACCTACCTACTAACCTTGGAGTCTTTCCATTTGTTCTTAGAGATAGCGCTACATCGAACCTGCACATGGGATCTCGATCGCTACAGATTGCACCTGCTCACCTACGTTCATGTTTCTTTGTGTGATAAAAATTCTTTAATGACCTGTCTATTTTATTTTCATGTAAAGGAAAAAGATTCACATTATTTTAAGAAGAAGGAAAAATATATGTTGAGAGAAAATTGTAGATAAATCTTTTTCAGTTATATTTACTCCCTTTTCTTTGATGAATAATATTATGTGCTTAATAAGTAAATCTACTAAATGAGAGATTTATTGAAATATTTGTTGGGTTTTTATTGTTTGTCACTCATCCATTGCATGTATCTAAGGCCATAAAAATAATCTTCCACATATATCAAAAGAGGACAAACACCTCTATAAAAACAAGGAGAGTCTTTCTTGTTACCCACGAGATTTTCTCTCAATGTTGGTCATTTTCCCTTGACTAAAAAAGTGATGAATAGTTTTGGCGACCATAATAGGGAAATATTCATTTTCAAGAAATCCATACTTTTCTTTTAGGATTGGATATTATTGAAAAACTAAAAGTTGTTTGGTTCAAGTCTTGGAAAAATATATGGTAGATTTCTAGATAAATGCTTTAAGATGAACTAGGTTCTTAAAAACCTCATTCATGGAACATCAGGTGGCATTGAAGATATGTTATTGAATCTTCGGCCACAAGTCAGTTATGACAACTTCTACATAACCAAAAAACCATCCAAGTTTCAAGAGGGTGAACTCCTTGGTGATTCCATTATTAAAACTCTAGATTTTGAAGAAAGATGCCCTGGCGACTCCATTAAAAAGATTCCATAATTACAAGAAGATATATATGATGACTCAACCAAAGATTTTCTTTCATGTTTTGATGAAATTTCATCTTCCCCACCAAACCCAACAAAATTTTGTCAAGTTCTGGTAAAGGGAGAAGGATCTAAAAGAAAGAAACAGTTACACAAAAGCCCCCACAATTCACAAGGAGAGGTTCATCCCTTTCCAAATATTTCCATGGATAAGTTTCCCATGTTATTTGGAAATACTTCAAAGGATGCAGAGAATCATTTGGTTAAGTTTGATATTTCTCATGATATTTATAATGTGGTTGAAGATGATGTTTCTTGTCGATATTTTTTTCCCAACTCTAAATGGAAATTCTCATTAATAGTTTTATTCATTGTTGCGTGGAACCATCACTAGTTGGGACATATTAAAAGCTTAATTTGTTGAGAATTATTTCTGAAGGATAGACCCATATTCTCTTTTCTTGAAGATTGTTGAAATCTACATAAATGAGAAAGAGACAGTCAAATATTTCACTTTCAGAATGAAAGTTCTTCATGAGATTCCTCAAGAAATGTTTCCAAATGACTTCTCATTTTTAGCTGCTATGAAAATGATTTTCTCGTGAATCTAATAGTTTATTGAAGCAAGAGGGAAAGTGCGGTTGGAAAGAGTTAATGTGGAAAGCTCAATTCATTGAAGAAAATATTCATGAAAGCGGTGTTGATTTCTTAAGTTTTCCAATATTTCTCCAAGACAATGGAGAAAAGGATTTATAAGATAAATCTAATGAAATATGTGAAATTTTATTTACATCGAATTATGTTCCTAAAGATGAAAATTAGAATCCTAATATCTCAATTCAATAGGAATGCCATCTACCACATGCTTCATTGGAGGGAAATTGTAACCTCACATATGCTCAATTTGAGACTAATGTTGACAATGAGTTTAAGGATGGATTTAATGAACCTCCACTATATGTACATGAATATTTCATTCAATATGGTCATGGTGAAAATATAGTAGTGGGTTATCAATGGCCACAACTGGTTTATACTAAGCCTAAAGAGGGATGTCAACATGAGATCAACAAAAGTGATGATAAAAGTTATCACTTTACATTAAAATTCCAAGTTGTTGATTTCTCATCCGAAGTAGATTTTAATGAAGAAGAGGTCTTCCCAACATAAAAATAAAAATGGTTTTTTCAACAAGAGGTTCCATTGGTGGTATATTTTATTTTTGAAGACAATGAGATTATTGGTGAACAACAAAATACATCCCTACATTTCTCCACGGATGTTCAACAATAGTTTATTTTTGCAACCTCGCCATGGAATTATTGTCATTGCATAATGGAGAAATGTATTTGGAGAATTGATAATAAACCAAGACTCTCAACCGAGGCTACTATTAATCAAATGATTTGGTTATGTACATGGCTACATTGGAAGTCTACTTACACTTGAAAGTAACCCCCTTTTTCCAAGTAGGTTAGGATAGGTAGATTTTTGTTTTCTCATGTATATAATTTTGTTCTTTTAGTAAAAAAATTCCTAATAAGTATTTTTTAGAATGATATAATGATATGGGGATGACTCCACAGCCCAATGGATAAAGCAGCTAGTCTAGATCTGGCATTCTTAGCAACCCGCATGGGGTCATTGTCCCACAATTGGAGCCAGATGTTGATGTGTTTTCTTTTTACCTCTCAACTAGAGTGATTTCCAATTCATATTTAATCAAGTGGAGACAAAATTTTAAAATTTTAAAAGTATCAAATAACCCTCACCTACTGATCATGAAGACCCAACAGGGTTTAAAAAATCCAGAATCAATATCAATGTTGTATTTCTTCTTCAACGAGGCCAAAAGGGATGATTTATCTTTTCAACGATATAACAATAAAAAGAATACTAAAAAGAATGAAATTTGATGTGATCATCATTTCATTGGATAGCCTTATGTGTCAAATTCATCCATCATTTTACATAATAAAAAATAGAGGTCATATACTAGAGTTATCACCATTTCCCCCCTCCAAATCACTATTTTTACCCTTCCATTTTTTGAATCTTGTCACATTTTTACGCCTCCATTTTTTTAATCTTGTCACCTTTTTTCCCCTCCATTTTTGGAATTTTGGCTAAGTTATTATACTTACCTTGCATGACTTACCTAACCTCCTTTTTACTTACCCATTTTACCAAATTACTCCTTCTCCACTTCCCCCTTTACTTAGTAATTTTTCATGAATACATGAGACCTCACCTCATCCCTTGACCTCTTGCAGCCCGCATTTCCTCAATCCTCAAATTGCACATACATTTCTGCATCACTCAAATTGAAGCCATGGGACTTGGATAATTTTACTGACTTTTACAGAGTTTTATTCTTACTTCATTTCTTGACATTTTGATTGTGGAATGTGGGAGCCTACATTATAATTTTCTACATCACCTTACCCCGCAACCCGCATTCCCACAACATTCCCAACACTTAGTCATTTTTATTGATTTTTTCACTTAGTGTATTTCTTGACATCTAGAATGTAGAATGTGGGATCCCTCATTATAGTTTCCTACATCACCTTACCTTGCAACCTGCATTCTTGCAACTTCCTAACACTTAGTCATTTTTACTAAGTTTTACCATCCTCCCCATTTCCCTACCTTCACATTGCCCTATTTCTAGGAAACCCCATTTTTTGATATTATTCATCATGTTCCTATCTCATTTCTTATCCTAATTTTATTCCCTCCCTTTTCTTTGACATGCCTACCAATGACACATGGCAGTGAAATGGACCTATATCTAGGTGATACTTGGAAGGTATTGGTTGGAAACAAATGACTTGGCATGATGATCGGGCAATGAGTTGGCGATCAAAAGTCATTTTTATTATTTTTTACCATTCCTCACAATTTCCCAACCTTTGCATTGCCCTATTTCTAGGAAATACCATTTTTTGATATTATTCATCATGTTCCTATCTCATTTCTTATCCTAATTTTATTCCCTCCATTTTCTTTGGCACACCTACCAATGACACGCGACAATGAAATGGACCTATATTTGGGTGACACTTGGAAGGTATTGGTTGGACACTAATGACTTGACAATGACTTGGCATGATGATCGAGTGGTGAGGTGGCGATCAAAAGTTACATTGTGCATAAGCTACATAGGGTTCCATGGTTCTCTCTACTTCACACACAATCACTATGGAGGGAATTTATTTATAAATATGTTATGATTACCCTCTCATAATGTATGTGGGATAAATAAGGCATATTTTCAAATCAAGGGCCAAGATTCACGTGAAGAATAGATCAATGGTTTCTAGGTTCCTATCTTCCAAAGGTCATAACTTGAGTTCTCGGTGTCCAAATTGAGGAAACAAGAGATCATTGAAAATATAGATACGTAAAGAACACTTTGGAAATGGTTTATATGGATGGAATGATATTTATCATGACCTAAAAATTAAAATACAGTTGTTACTATGTTTTACTTGATAGCAATCTATTTTTAAAAAATGGGTTATTAAAAGGAATTTATGAATGTCTAAAGTGTTCCCTAGTTGGGGGGTGAGTATCATAGTTCATATTTATCAAATGGATTTTAATTCATCACACAAAAGGGAAAAATCCTAATTGTAAATCAATTACAAGAGGATGAAGAGAAGATTATAAAATAATGTTTAAAAGCCATCCAAGGGTTTTGGTAGAGAGTTTGCTAAGGCAAGTTTTTCCTTTCCAAGATTTTGTGAATCGTCATGTTTAAATTTCTCCCTGATGTTTCCTTCTTCTTGATTCTTTCCATTAGGTTTTCCATGTATGTTTGGAAACTGGAAGATCTGGGTCTGATCAACTCTCTATGTGTTCCTCCAAGCATTCCCCGTGATATTCCAGGTCCAGAGGAGCAATATCCCTTCTTGTATAAAACAATTATTGTATTACTTTAGTTTATCTAATTTTCATTGATATCTTGTGGAGGTTGTTTCAACCCTTTTGTTTCAAACATCATTAAAATTGTTACATTTGAGATATTTTTATTAACTTCTCCCACAAAGAACTATTCAAATTTCAATTTTTTTTTATGAATCTATGCGGTAGATGTATCAATGGTTTATTGAGAAGATGATGCTTTGCAAACTCATTTGATGTTAATGTAGAAGTCTTGCAAATTTTTTTGATGGCATGTCCATTTTATTTTCCTTTCATCTTGCAAAGTCATAGTTGATTCTGGATTCACATTATTTTAAGAGGAAGTTGGAAAAATATTTGTTGGGAGAAAACCTTGTAGATAAAATAGTTTTCAGTTATATTTAGTCCCTTTTCTCTCATGAATAAAATGATGTGCTTAATAAGTAAATATACTAAATGAGAGATTTATTTAAAGATTTGAGAGATTTATTTAAAGATTTGTTGGGGTTTTTTTGTTTAACACTCACTCATTACATGTATCTAAGTCCATAAGAATAATATTACACATATATCAAGAGAGAAGAACCACCTTTATAAAAACGAGGAGAGTATTTATTGTTCCCCAAAAGATTTTCTCTCAATGTTTGTCATTTTCCTTATTGTCCCTTAGGGATAAAAATAAACAACTCCCACCACCTAGAAATATTGTTAAATGTATAGAAATTTGAAAATAACATAAAAAAGGATATTATTACATAGAGTTACAATTTACTTTTTATTTACAAAAATTTTAATAAAAACAATGTATTTAAATACTTGTATTTTAAAACTAGTTTTTAAAGTAATATGAATCATTTTCATTTCATATATGTAAAATTATGCAGATCATATAATCAAAAATATATATTAATGCACAACAAATTAAATCTATTAGAATTTGAAATGTTAGCTTTGAATTTATCAACTAAAAGTTTTCTAAAATTTAAATTTCTAAACTTTAAAAGATGTGTGTGGGGAAAGAGAGGAGCTTTGTCATGAAAGGGTGGATTTTTCCATGTATCTCCAATGGCATATATTCGTTATCGAATGGTCATGCAGCTAGGGAAATTAGAGATCGGAAGGCAAGATGGGGGTCGGGTCGAAATATGTCATTTGGAGAAGGGTAGCTAAAGGATTTTGGAGCCAAGGGCTAACTGAGGCATGCTCATAATGTGGTATCCAGGTGAATCGAGGTGAGGGTACAGTCTGGTCATCATAATTTTGTTTAAATGAAATGTGCAGCAGTCGGATGGAGGATGACATCGTTGATTTTTAAGTGGAGGTTATGGGTACAACGGATATCTTCCCATCCGACGAGGATATCATCCAGATGAAAAACATCAAGAGGGTGGTTGACTTGTATATTTTGGTTCGTCATATCTTCCATCAAAGCGTGATCCCAAGGCAGCTTTTCATAGGTCGAGTTTTCATTCAAGTTGAGCAGGTGCGTGTGTTTCGAGGGCCACGTTGGAAAGTGATTCGCACGATTTGAGTGTTCCTTTGAGTTTAGGGGGATTCAAATGCCAGTTCACATTCATCACAGCTTGCAAATCTCTCATCATCGGAGGATCTGAATCCTATATCCAACACGCGGTCTATCTCTCTGAAGGAGAAAGGTATATCCTCAGTGCAAAAATCCAAAAATTCAAAGTGTAGGAAGGTGAGGCGTAAAATGGTGGTGGAAGATGATGTTGAGATCGGGGCTATCCCGAATTTTTTGGGGAGGACGGTCGTGGGGCGATTCTGTGGGAAAATTGTCTCCCCTCTGGCTCTGAATACATGGCTCGATGAAAACGGGGTGGGATCTTGGGGTATTTCACAGTTTTTCATACCCTTGCATGGGGATGGATATGTTTCATTTTCAGAATCACAGGGACTTAATAGAGGTCTTTAGTCGGGTTTGGGGATGGGGTCCTTTAGGACTCATTTTAAAGGAATGTAAAGTTTCCTTTGATCAAACTCATGATTCCCTTTCACCGTCGAGGGTATGGGTGATTCTCTTGAATCTTCCTTTGTTTTTTTTTGTTTTTTATTTTTTTTTTTTTTGGGCAAGAAGAGGTTCTTAAATCAATTGAAACAATATAGGAAAATTTATAATTTGTGATCATGGTTGGGAAATTAAGATTG
>SNQJ01S0008421.1:39212-57041 GCA_010110895.2 Picea sitchensis | reverse complement strand
ATAGAAGTTGGCCTTGGGTCCAAATTGAAGTTGATATGAGAGATTGCCTATTAGGCGAGATAGAACTTGTATTTTTAGGTTTCTCTTGGACCAAAAAGATTGATTATTAACACGTGCCATTTCGTTGTTTTAGATTCCATGAGGTTGGCCACTTGTAGGCATAATGAAAGCAAGGACAATGAGAAGGAAAATATGGAAAACGTGAAAGATAGGGTGAAAAGTGGATCAAAGCATCTTCATTTCGAGCCTCTAGGTGTATTAGTTTCCCCAAAGGATCCTCTGGTAAGAATCCTTGTCCCAATGGTTCAATTTTGTCTCATTCTTTAGAATCTTTTTTGGCTTCTCCCGTGGTACTAGGATCTGAGTCTCATGACCATGTTTCAAAAGTTTCGTCAGCAAAAAATTCCATGAGATTAGGGAGTGATTGACATTTACCAAAATGCAGTAGATTTGATGTTGGGTGTTGTTCCTAGTATGGAAATAATGCCAAAGAACCCTATGGAGACTTGGAATAAGCTTTCCTACTTTAGTCTTTCTTGTAATAAACTAGAAGCCAAAGAGGATAACCCTCATAATTTGAATTAAAATTTAGATATATTCAAACTTCTATTCACAATTCATTCTAAATAGTTTTGACACCACAAACTTATGATTTCAAATTCAAGACAATTTTATCTAATTCTTTTCAAACTAAATTTAATAAAACTAACTCATAGTTCTAAACATAACCTGTATGAATAAAACTAAAACTATATTACTTAACCTTCAAGCAAAACCTATTCTTGAAAATAGAGAAATTACTAATAAAGGAAAGTGAAGCATGAAGTAACTACAGTAATTATTCCATGAAACAACATTTCTACCAACACATAGTAATAAAATACTTTATGTATTGTGAAGCAACAAATATTATTCACTCGAAAAAAAATTTAAAGATAATAATACCTAACCAACCATGTATGTTATTTTGTAATATTATTAATTAAATATATAATGAACACGTGTCAAAGTTAAGAATATGTCAAATCCATGAGACCCATTCATCCTATACTATATCTATATTTTCTTTCCCCTCCAAACATTCTTTAAATCATTGATGTGTTATTGATGGGTAGATCTAATAATCCTTGAGTGATGTGTTATTGTTTGGTAGATCTAATAATCCTTGAGGTGTTATATTAGATCTGGTTGCATGCAATTATCTTTTATGTGCCAAAATATTTGAGAAAGGTATGTTATTTGTCTTGTGTGTAAGTATTGTGTGTAAGTAGTAGGTATAAGAGGTTAAATAGAAGTTGGATTTGAGGAGATTCTTCATAAGGATATGATTGGATAACCATTGGGAAAAGGTATGTTATTCTCTTTTTCATTTTTTTTCACATAGTTTGTATGTATTCATTAGATTTAGGTGGAAACCATAGTCATTTATTTATGGTTTGTCACTAATTGTAATAAGGTCAATGAGATGGCTTTCTTAGCCATAGGAAAGTTTCTCTAAAAAAATGTGACAATGTTTTTATAGTTAATAGGGTATTCATATTTTTAAATGTGATTGAAAATTAAGTACTAAATTGGGGTTTGTAAAGTGAAAATTTAAGTTAAAGTGCAAAATCAAATTCTAAAAGTGTAAAATCTGATTCATAAAGTGTCAATATCATTCCAAAAGTATCATTCAAAAATGAAAAATCTAATTCCTAAAGTATTAATATCATAATCATATTCTAAAAGTGCAAAATCAGTATCGAATCCAAAAGTGTGGTTTTAAAAAACTCATATTATTCCAAATTTAATCTGAAATAAGAGTTCAAACTTCTCCTATACAGAATTGAATTTGGATGGAGAGATTAATAATCATTTTTCGCTATCACCCAATCTAAACCCAATTGATGCATTGGAACTCCAAAGCTCGACTCTCAAAATATTTTATGCATGGCATCATGCCCTTTCTCCCTTGCCCTGTTATACTCGTCTAGCTACACTGGTTGTATACAATACCCTACTTTGTTTTGTGCTTGCAGATTTGGGTTCACCATTCAACCTTAATTCCGTTGGCACAAGCATGGCTCGACCTCAGCATACGGGTTTAGCAGAGAGATCGTACGCCTTATCCGAAGTGAAATCAAATTGTGTACGCCTTTCACGAAGTGAAATTGGAATGCAGCCAATGGAAAATATAAATGAATAAAATATGATTAAACTATGAATTAATATAAATTTGTATGATATATAATTAATTTTTATAATTTCTATTATTCACATACATTACCTTGATAAAATTATATAATTCAAAAATAAATTAATTTAAATTATATATATTATGAAACTATTTAATGTATATACAATTTTCCCCATATGGGATGCCACGCGCATGACCATGCACATAAAGTTAGCCTCTCCTCCTAGCTTCCCTTCACGAGGATGTATTCAATGCAGGGTATTGTTGATGGGAGTTCTCATCCCATGTGAATTCAGGTTCACGGGTTCACGATGTCATCGAGCTTAATGAAGAAGCATACCATAGAGGGCAATGTCATCTCCATTGTAACTATTTCCTTGATGCATTGGAACATGATAATTTTTATATGTTTTTCTTGTTTTTTAGTTATGTTTCTTTTTCGGGTTTTGTTGGTGCGCTTGGCTTCTTCTTTGGGGAAATATAAACTTGCTTAGCACGGGTTGTTTTTTCCCCACCTACAGATTCACATCCTCAGCAGTGGAATCATGCCTCGTGAGCGTGACTGCTTTCGCAAAGGCTTATACTATCTCTGCTACTTTATCGGTCGAAGCAGAAATGTTGGTGTCCCTGACAACGAGCCACGCTATTCTCCTCCTTAGGCTACCCATTTTTATGAGACATCGGGCATAAATACCAGCATGGAAGAGGAAAATTAGGGCTTTCTAGTCATTGAGGAAGCTTCTCGAGCCACATTTCTTGGGAATGCAGAGGGCTCATCCATAGCCATTATGATGCTAATTAGGCTGTCAAAACACTTAGCAACACATACAGAGGTATTGTGCATAGCTTATCCAACCAACCCACCGGAAGGCCATTAGGGCTATCCCATTATTGAGGAGACACCTCTGCTCATTCCACTTCAAGATATCATTCTTGCCCATGAGGAGGTACCATATTCCACCCCGCCTAATCTCTCAGAGGAACATCTCAGTTTGATCATGGACATCCGCAGAGATACAGCAGGTCAGATGTTTCACCACGAATGCATAAACCGTCGGTTGGATCTACTATTTGAGGCACTCTCAGGTGGACCAGCTTCCAGCAGATGTCCAGTTTTTCGTTAACCCTTTAGTATAGCTCCTGCTTAGAACTGAGCCACTCAGAGCGATGAGAGCACGAACACCCTTGGTACATGACCTATTAAGTTTTTGTTATAGTTTAAATTTTCTTCAATTCTATAGAACAACTTTTAAGAGGCTTTTAAGCCCTCTATATATATGCAATTTTATTTTTCTCAACATACATATAACTACAGAGACAATTTAATATACTTTTACATGAGCCTGGTGGAGCTGACATTGGTTTCTTCTTCTTGTAGGTCAGCCTCCATTTCCTCACTTTTTAAAGAAAACACAAATTTTAACTTCAAATATATATATATATATATATATATATATATAATTTTATGTCATTTACATGTTATTTTTATTTTAAAATTATATAATTCAAAAATAAATTAATTTAAATTATGTATATCCTGGAATTATTTAATGTATATATAATTTGTTGTTTTTTATTTTTGTCATGTGTTTTTATTTAATGTATATATAAATTTATGTTATTTAATATTTACATGTTATTTTTTATTTTTATCATATATGTTTGTATTTAGTGTATATAAATTTTATGTTATTTACATGTTATTTTAATTTTTATTTCATGTGTCTTTGATGAGTGTATTAAATTTTATAACATATTTTTAATTTTGGAAATTTTATAATATTTAATGTGTATTAAATTTTACAACATATATTTTTAATTTTCAAAAGATTAGAATATGACGAATTTTATGCAGAATTTTATTATTAAAATATTATTTTTTAATTTGCAAAAGTTTATAATTTGACGAATTATGCAGAATTTTATTATCAAAATATTTATTGCGGAATATTTTCCGAAGTTCAAGGTGGCCGAAGTCAAAGTTGAATTCGAACCAAGTACTTAGCCCCAAGGTCCACCAATAGCCTATGTGTAAATATGTAGAGCCGAGGAGCGACAGCTGCTAACAGCCAGGAAAACCAGAACCAGAAGTACAAAAAGGACCCAAACTTCCCGTGTGCTGTCAAATCTCGGTGATGGAGCTCCCAACTACACATCATGCATGGTCGACAGTCCTCCGCCCTGGCAGGGCCATCATTGACCTTCTCTATAACCCGATCTGGGGTGACTAAATCCTTCCTTTAATACATAGAACACTAAGCCACTATTTTAGAGCACATTATTTACAAGTTAAAGGAACACCTATAAAATTTATAGAAATACAATAGAACACTTCCAAATAGATGAATTCAAATGATAAATAATTTTGAAATGATATTGTAATCTTGACAAGGCATTTATTTTCTCTTCAATTGCAGAAAGATGAGAAATGGAGCGATGCCTTCAAACTAAATAATTCAAATGTAAAAGTAACAAGTTTTATGGATGTGAAGTTTGTTAGATTTGAGCAATAAATGGCTATTATGTTGCAATGAAAAAAATGACTCACATTTAGTACACTCCAGTGGAGTAATGAGATATTGACTTAGTGTCCCTTTCTATGATATACCTAATCATGAACATGCATGCATATAGCAGCGAAATAATCATGAACTCGTGACGATATTAAACTTAAAACCAAAACATATCAATTATCCTGGCATCCTAATTCACATTTCCTACTTTAAAAGTATAAATTTTCACATGATGGAGATTACAGTGAATAAATATATGTCGTATCATCGTCATGATCAAAAGTATTAATGGTTACCCTAACATCTCACTACAAGAGATGGACTCATAATAAGCTTGTATAGATAAAAATATCACACAAGCATGTAATTATACAACAATGTTCTAAACTATGTTTTATCGAATTTGAACGAGTAAATGTTAAAGCTCTAATGGATGCGTGTAGAGAGATGAAGCACGAAGAACTAGGAACACAACTACAACAAAGGAGGCACTGAGAGAATTGTTGGCTTGGACACAGAGTGGATTGAATTGTTGACGGGTTGCAAATCATTTCGTGCAGGCATTTCTTGAAAATAATATAGAAATAATAATACACCAAAAATATTGAAGAGTGAATGCACAAATAGATAAAATATGAGAAAACAAACACATGGTGAGGCTACGCTCACTTCTCTATTATTCAATGAAGACGGATTACATCCTTATATAGGAAAAAACTCTACTTAGTCGGTTACATGCAAACCACAAACAACTAGACTCCACAGATAGTGAAGTAGACTTCAACTACGAACTGACCCTTAAGAAGCTTACAACTGACGCTCACAACTGACACTAACTCCAGTATTTCCAAGTATCCCCCTTAATGGAGAATGGATTAACTCGTACACCTAACATCTCCCTAAACAACTCAAACTTAATCTTTCCAAGAGGCTTAGTGAAAATATCAACAACATTTTCACTAGTATTACAATACATAAGAGCTATTTCATTTGACTGCAACTTTTCTCTAACAAAATGAAACTCAACTTTTCTCTAACAAAATGAAACTAAGCTTCAATGCTTTGTCCTCGCATGAGAAATCGGATTCTTCGCAAGATTTATTGAACTTTGATTATCAAATTTGATCATTGTGAAAGTTCTTTTTGTTCTTCCAACATCTTGAAGAAGTTCTAACCAAACAACTTCACGAGTTGTTGCACACAAGGCTTTATATTCCGCTTCAATAGAAGACAAAGATATAGTATTGATTTTTTATTTGTTCCATGAAACAACCTTGGATCCAATGTCAAATGCATATCCAGTGGTTGATTCATCATCTGTGACTAGCTACCTAACTTAATCTGAGTAACCTATCAACTCAATATTAGATGCATCAATATATAATCCAAAATCCAAGGTTCCTTTTAGATATATGAGTAATGCCTTTGCTTCATTCCAATGGATTTCATGAGGCTTCACCATAAACTGACTTAACAAACTCACGCATATTATGAAATATCAGGTCTGGTTGAGGTGAGATAATTTAAACTACCCACCATCTCAGCTCTGCGACATAGCACCATTCACCTCCTTCGAACCATCGTCACAAGAAAGTTTCACATTCTAATGCATGGGAACAATAGAAGACTTACACCGATCCATTTTAAATCTCTCAAGTAATTCTCTGATATACCACTGGCCAAACAAAGTTTGGTCTGCATTTCTCCAAACATCAAGACCTAGGCAGTAATGCACCTCACCAAGATCTTTCTCGCTTCAAAAACTTTGATACCTCGCCGCTGATTTCATCAATTAATTTTTTCTGCATTTCTTGTAATTATCAAATCATCAACATATAAGGAAATAAATAACAGCACCCTTCTATCAAATTTGGTATACAGATTTGGATCACTTTTTTGATCCTCATAAAACCCCGTTGAAGAAAGAAAGAGACTACCATCCTCTCACACCATGACCTAGGTGCCTTTTTAGTCCATACAATGCTTTCTTTTACTTACACACTAAGTAAGTTTCTTGACCCTTTTCAACAAACCATTCAGGTTGAGTAAGTTAAACCTTTTCCTTTTAACTCACCATTCAAAATGCATATTTAACATCTAACCAATGCAACTTCCACGGTACTTTCTAGAAGAAGCAATTAACATTCTAATAGATTCCAGTTTAGCTAATGCAAATGTTTCAAAGATAATCACATTTTGTTTGTGAATACCCCTTTGCAACCAGCCTAGCCTTATACTTATCTATATATACTACCATCGGATTTAAACTTGGGTTTGTATATCCATTTGAATCAGATGAGCTTCTGTTTAGGAACTACCAATTCCCAAGTATTGTTTTTCATTATATAGATTCATAGTCTTCCTCCATTTCATTTCATTCATCATGTTCATTAGCTTCATCAAAACTCATGGGTTCTATGACATTTGAAATGCTACTCATTAGGGCATAGTCTTTATACCTCTCAGGAAGCTGAATCTATCGTGAAGATCTTCTCAAATGATTATCTTCCTCCCCACTTTGTGAAGATCTATCTTCACCAAGTGAACTGTGACTGCTTGAATTGTCCATATCACTGAGTCCTTCTTCTTCTTGTTGTTGTTGTTGTTGTCGTTGTGGTGATGGTTGTTGTTGTGGTGTTTGTTGCTACTCTTCTTTAACTCCTTCATCAAAAAATTTATGCCATTCCTCCTGACTGTTGTTGTCATGATTTCCTACTTCCTGCTCATGGAAAAGTACATCTCTACTTGCAAATACTTTGTGAGTAGAAATATCAAATAGTTTGTATGCTTTAAATTCAGAATAGTACCTAATGAAAATACATTTAATGGCTTTAGCATCCAATTTCCTCCTATTCTCCTTTGGAATATGAACAAAAGCCTTACACCCAAATACTTTCAAATTATGAACTACAGGTTTGGAACCATACAAGGCCTCGAAAGGAATAAATTTATTAAGACACCTTGTTGGACTTCTATTCTTTAAATAAAATGTTGTATTTATGGCTTCAGCCCAAAATGAATTTGAGAGATTCTTACCATTCATCATACTGCATGCACACTCTACCAGAGTTCTGTTTTTCCTTTCAGAGGCTTCATTCTGCTATGGAGTGTGAGGTACTGTAAACTGTTGTATTATTCCATGATCTTTGCAATATTTGTTGAAGTCCCCTGATTTATACTCTCCCCCTTGATCTGAACGGAGGATTTTGATGGATTTGCCTATCTGCTTTTCCACCATGGTTTTGAATTCCTTAAAGTACTCGAAAACATCACTTTTTGGTCTAAGGAATTAAACCCATGTGTATCTCATGCAATCATCAATAAATAACAGAAAGTAAAATGCACCTCCTAAAGACCTAGTCTACATAGGCCCACAAACATCAATATGCACAAGATCTAACACATCTCTCTTTTTCTTATCAGGATTAGAAGGGAATTCATCTCTGTGCATCTTTCCTAATGCACATCCATCACACACAACATTCTCATTCTTTAACATGGGAAGTCCTTCAACCATATTTTTTTTCTGTAATAACAATAAATCAGGATGATTGATATGTCCATACCTTTGATGCCAAAGAATCTCTGTCGGCATAGTTGCAGAAGTTAGTGCATGATGTGCTTTGCTGGTAACATCAAGTTTGTATAGGCCTCCTAATCTGACTCCCATTGCAACAGTTTTGAAATGGTCCAGCAAATCCTTCATTATGCAATGATTCTTGAAAAACTCAACCTTCAAGTCATGATCTGTAATGGTAGACACAGAGATCAAATTTTTCTTTATTCCTGGCACATAAACAACATTGTGAATGTGATGAACTGTACCATTCGGCAATGTCACAGGAATGTATCCATATCCCTTGATTTGATGAGCACGGTCATATCCAAGATATATTCTCGCACCATTTTGTGTTTCTTTAAAATTAACATACCAGTTCTTATTACAAGTCATATGTACTGATGCTCCGGAATCCACAAACCAGGAATCAAAATCATCTGTTTCAGCAGATAAAGCAGCATTAGACACAAACAACCTAAGATCCCGTGATTCAAAATTTGGGTTTCATCAATATCATCACTAGAAATAAATAATTTGAGATCATGATTTGATGATTTTTTTGCATAATGACATGAATGTGTTCTAGGTTTATTCCTAGCCTCATCTCTCTTCTTCTTATGACAGTCTTTAACAATATGTCCAGGTCGACCACAATAAAAACAACTCTTTTACTCATTCTTGTCAGATTGCATACCTTGATTTGGAGATTATCTTCTCTGCGATGAACTATCTCTCTACCATGAACCGCCTCTCTGATATGAAATGCCTCCTCTGCCTCTTTCTCCTGATCTCTCTCTCGCAGGTATTATTTTACCACAGTGCCAAATCTTTATTTTGAGGCTTCAAATTCCCACGCCTCTCTTCCTCTTGTAGCAAAATACCTCTGAGTTCTTCAAACGTAGAAGTTTTCTCCCTTACTGTGAGACCTGTTATGAACATATGATAATCTTCTACAATACCATTTAAGGTAATAGTGACCAAATCGGTGTTGGAAACAGTTTCCCCTATATTAACTAGATTGTCTTTCACCTCTTTAATATGATCCAAAAATGAACTAACAGATTCATTTCCATCCATCTTAATGCCTAGCAATTTAGTTTTTAAGAACAAAATGCAATTTGTGTTGCTAGTTTCATACAATGCTTTAAATGTTGTCCATGTTTTAGCAAAAGTTAGAGCTTCTCTAATATGTGGAATTATGTAATCTTTAACAGACATGCGCAACAGTACCTTGGCCTTGTTTTCGTGCTTCTCCTATTCTTGGATCTGTGTTTCTATCACAACTGTAGCCTCATTAGGTTTCAATTCAGTTCCCTTTGCAATGTTCCAGACACCATAGCCTTCCATGAACATCTGCATCTTGAATTTCCAGTTAATGAAATTTGAGCCATCTAACTTGTTGGCTTCATTGAGGTAGGTCTCTGCTAGTGGATTCGCCATCACTACAAGATAGTCCCTACAAGTGAAAAAAAAACAAGAATATGCAACTTTTCGTCGAGTTTTCTCCTGTGTTGAGCAGTCTGTCGCTCAGCCTTCGGATCCACTAATCTAACTCTACCTCTGTTCTCAGCTTAAATCATGCATGCATCCACCTTTAAATCATAACACCACCTCACATTCATATATCAACCTTTAAATCATGCATGCACTTTAATATCCAAAATATCCACTTTTTAAAGTTTATACTTCAAAAATAAAACCCACTTTGAGTAAAAAATTCAATTTTAATAAACTTCAAAAAAAGAAAACCACTTTTAATAAAAAAACTTAAGTGAGCACCTTCACAATTTGCTTAATCAATCCTGGCACCTTAAGTGAGCACCTTCATTCAATACTCCAAACCTCACTCACTAAGAATAAGGGTTTAAAAAACTCTACGCATGCAAACTAATATGTGAATTTTACTCACACTTCAAAACTCCACTCATGCATGCAAACTTGCTCACGCACCAAATCCGAAACTAAACTCACGCAACAAAGTTTCTCACTTTCACTCGAGTGGTGATTCCTGGATCCTCTTTCCACAAGTCCACGCGACCTCCTCTGATCCTTGTGGCCCTCATGATTTTCTTTAAAACTCACGCTATACCTCATGCAAATCGAAACTTATTCACGATTTGTTCCAGAACTCATGTTATAAACTTATTCTGCACCTCACACTTGTATTAGACTACAAAAATCTCATGTGTGTCTGCACCTCACGCTGCTGTAGACTGCGGGTATTCTACACCTCCCGAGTAACTTAACTGCGGAAATTTTTTCGTTTTCTCTCTCGTGGAAAGTTTGAGTAGTGTGTCGTCGCACCCTACTAGAGGAGGGACCTACAAACCTCTATGAATTTATGCACCTCACCCTGTGGCTCTGTTACCAAGATAAAATACGAGAAAACAAACACACAGTGAGGCTATGCTCACTTCTCTATTATTCAATGAAGACGGATCACATCCTTATATAGGAAAAAACTCTACTTAGTCAGTTACATGCAAACTACAAACAACTAGACTCCACAGATAGTGAAGTAGACTTCAAATACGAACTGACTCTTACGCTCATAACTGACGCTTAATCCATTATTTCCAAGTCAAATCAATTTCTTATTGCATGCATCAATATTATACATTTGACAGTTTTACAGTTTTAGTAACAGAGGTAACTATCAAATGGTTTCACAAACTAACTACAAGTAGTTAACGAGATTACAACTCCTAACACTCCCTCTTAATCTCGAGGATTAAATTATTAATAATGCCTAAACTTTGGCGTTGAAGTTGAAAAACATCTCTTCCCAAAGGTTTAGTAAAGATATCATCTAGTTGAGCTTTAGAACCACAAAATTTGAGAGAAATGCCACCATCTTTGATGAGTTCATGAATGAAGTGAAATCGAGTATCAATGTGCTTGCGTTTCTGATGAAACACATTATTCTTCGACATGGAAATGGCAGAGTTATTGACACCCAAAATGGAAACAGGTTCTTTTGTCGTATTTATCCAAAATCAATCAAAAGTCTTTTAAGACAAACTACACAAAAAAAATTTGTTGTTGCCGCTACATATTATGTTTTTGCAGAAGATATAGAAACTATGGGTTGCTTCTTAGATGCCCATGAAATCAAATTCTTTCCAAAAATAAAAGCATATCCCGAAAAAAAAATTATGTCATCAATATTGTCTACATAATCATTGTCAATATAACCTTGTCTGTTGAAGTTGTGTACCAAAAACCATAACTAGTTGTACCTTCAATGTATCTTAAGCTATTATTACCAACTTTCCAATGAGAATCCTTAGGAGATTCCATAAACCTGGAAATGAAACTTGTTGCATATGCTATGTCAAGGCTTGTAGAAGTAATATACATAAGACGACCAAGAATTTGTTTATATAGTGTGGAATTTATTACTAATCCCAAATCTTCCTTGCTTAATTTAGTACCAAGAGCAATAGGAGTGTTAGTAGGCTTACACTTTTCCATCTTAAACTTTTTCAAAACTTCAGCAGCATATTTATGTTGACTAATAAATATACCATGATCAGATTGTTCTACTTCAATGCCTAAGAAATACTTCATTAATCCAAGATTTGTCATTGCAAACTCATTTTTCATGGTTGTTCTAAATTCATCTAACATCATGTTTCATGTGTAGATCATGTCGTCAACATAAAGACATAGGATGAGAACATTATTTTGTTGATTTACCTTGATATACAAAGTAGGCTCATTTTTTCTCCTACTAAAACCATCTTTGAGTAAATAATGATCAATTCTATTGTACCAAACTCATGGAGATTGCTTCAAACCATACAAGGCTTTCTTCAATTTGTACACTCGATGATCTTATGTTTTGACTTCCAATCTAGGTGGTTGATGGACATACACTTCTTCATTTAACACTCCATTCAGGAAGGCGAACTTGTTATCCATTTGATAAATAGGCCACTTGTTTTGTGTTTCAATGGCCAAAACAAATCGAACAGTATCTAATCTTACTACAGGTGCAAAAGTTTCACCATAATCAATGCCAAGTTGTTGTGAAAAACCTGTTGATTAAGTTTAGTTGTCATTGATGTCAACCCTTGAAGAAATTTCGGTAGCGAATTCCGGTAGCACAAAGGTTTGGGTAATGGACCCAAGGTTGTTTCATGTATAATGGTATGATTTATATATTTTAAGGTAATACTATTTTGTTTGGATAGTACATGTCATGTGATTTCTCGTGGTATGTGGAACGTCACATAACTCCTCACAGTTTCAGATTTATTGTCTTACGGAGTTGGAGGACCCTCATATGTTGGTTTGAAGCCCCAAAAGGTCAAAGAAGTCAAAGAGCTTGCAAATAAAAAATTATTATTTAAATGATAAAGTAAAGTGACAAAGTCAAGAAGGATTATTTAAATAATAAAGTGAAGTGACAAAATCAAAAAAGATTATTTAAATGATAAAGTGAGGTGACAAAGTCAAGAAGGAATATTTAAATGATAAAGTAATGGAGAACTTTCTAATTATGGAAAGTGGTTAACCCTAAAAATGAGGAAAATAGGTTAAGTGACCTAGAAGATGGAGAGTATAAATAAGAGGCAAGTCTCTCTCATTTTATATCACACTTGAGCATATTGAATATCTATAGGTGATTGAGGTAACCAAAGGATATATAAGCCGAATTTCAGAGGGAAGGTGAAGAAAATAAGGCCGAAATTCAAGGGAGGATAAATTCTTTTGATGATGTTTTCTAAGGTATGTTATTTACAGGTCATCTCACCATTTTCGGGATAATTGTTTTTCTAGAATGATTCGTATTGTGAAATTGATAGGCCATTGAGGAAACATATCCAAGTATATGTGGTAAAAAGTTCAGATTGTGGGTCATTGTATTTTTGGAGTTACACTCTATGTAAAATAGGGTTTGTGGCTAGTCCTGAAACTAGTCTAAAACAGGTGTTTCGGGTAAAAACATCATAACTTATTCATAATAGATCCAAATTAAGTAAGACAAAATGTGTTGGTTAGAGTACAGTCTGTAGTATTCTATTTAACATTTTCATATCTATTCAACAAATATTTCGTGTGGGGCACGCTCTACAAGGTCTCTCTCTAGATCAAGCCAGAATTGAGCAAAGTATGTCATTTTTGCTATAACTCATTTTCCGAGAGGTTCCAAGAAGTGACACCTGGAGGAATTGCATAAAAAAAATTGAAGAACATTGTGTACTATTTTCAGATCTTTATTCATTATAGGTACATAGTTATGATTATTTCAAGTTAGGGTTGTTGACTAATCCCAAACTAGTCATGTGAGACTAAAGAAAAGGTTGATGAAAATGCTAGTCTCTTGTTGTGAAATTTAAGAAAGGTTTGAAGGTATGTTATCATATACTCCAGGTCTATTACAGAGTTACAAATCATATTTGGATGATGAAATTGATTAGGGATTTTGGTTAAGGTACATGTTGGGTACATGGTTGAGACAAGTAGTTGATGAGTTGGCACATACATGACGTGTATAGTTGATGATGTTGGTACATTTTGATGAGTCATAGTTGATGAGTAGTTGACACATGATTGGTACATATTTGGTACATGGTTGGATGCACTTGTTTATGGTACAGGTTGATTACAGGTTGAGGTACAGGTTGATGCATGGTTGATGCATGGTTCATGTTTATTGGTACATTTTTATAGCGGTATATTTCACAGTGATAGTGTGAAAGTGGTTCCACCATTCTACTTCTACTTCAGGACGGTTGGACGGGGCAAGAACAGGTGGTTGTAGCTGGAGAACATAGGGGGTTGTAGCCTCCTTCTGTTTGTATCCAATGAATAGGGGAGTTGGAGCTTCCCTCAGGTTGTAGCCTGAAAAACAAGGGGGTTAGAGCCTTATTCCAATTTAAGCTGGAAAACAATGGATGTTGGTGCTTCCAATGAATGTAATTCTTCAAGACATATAAGAAAAACAGTATGTGGTTTTCTCTCGCTTTGGGTTTCCACGTAAAATATTGGTGTAGTGTGTATGTGTATGATTGTTAATTTGTTAATTGCTTATTTACTCTACAGTTATTCGATAATAATGCTACATTGATATAACACTTGGATTGTATGGTTAAAAATGATTAAATTTCTCTATTACTTATTCACCCCCCCTCTCAGTAATCCAACAATTGGTATCAGATCAGGTTCCTTCATAAATCAGTTTAACTAATGAAAGGTAGATCATGGAGAGAAACAACTTGTATAAAAATAGAATACCACAATTCAATGGACAGAAGTATGCATTTTGGAGCATAAGAATGAAAACATATATACAGACACAAAATCTAGAAATCAATTGTAAATGGATACACAGCACCAGCAGTATTGCCAGCAAATGACAAAGAAGTGAAACTCAGTTAGAATAACTCCAAAGCCAAAAATGCACTTCTAAATGGTCTTAGTGAAACAATATTCACCAAAGTTCAACATTGTAAATCCGCTAAAGAGATTTGGGACAAACTTCAAACTATTTATGAAGGAGATTCAAAAATCAAAGCAGCAAAGCTTCAAACTTACAGAGGTCAGTTTGAACAACTTAAGATGAAGTAAGATGAGAATATTGCATCTTACTTTTTACAAGCTGATGAAACAGTAAATGCAATCATAGGATTGGGAGAAGAAATCAAAGAATCTGTAATTGTTCAAAAAGTACTAAGATATCTTCCTATGAGATTTGACCCTAAGATATCAGCACTAGAAGAAAGAACAGATCTAAACTCAATAAGAATGGATGAATTACATGGAATATTCACAATATATGAAATGAGAACTGAACAAGAAAATCTAGATATAAAAGAAGCAGCCTTCAAAGCATCCAAAAATTCAAATAAAAAGGGAAGGAAAAAATAAGAACATAGAAGAAACAATGACGTCTCGGAAGATGATGAAGAAGTGGCCAACTTTGTCAAAATACTGAACAAGGAAGTCGATGGTAAGTATAGAGGTAAGCTTCCTTTAATTTGTTTTAATTGTGATGGTATTGGTCATTTTGCTAACAAATGTCCTTATAAGAAAAAGAGAAATGATCAAGGTTACTTAAAAGTCAAACAAACATATAAAGGCAAAACAACTACAAAGAAATTTTTCAAGAAAAGCTTATGCACCAAAGAAGACATCTCATCATTAGATGAAGATGAAGTCAGTGACAGTGAGACAGAAAGAATTCTATCCATGGCAGTAGAAGACTCCGATAAAGAAGACTCTGAAGAAGAAGACAAAGAAGTTGAAGAAGTCGAAGAAGAAATTGAAGAGGTAGAAGTTGACTACCGATAAGAATTAATGTGTTTCTTAGAATTTATCAGAAGAGAAAATAAAAAAAACAAGAAACTACAAGTAGAACTAGACAAGAAAGAAGACACTCAAGAACTAGATCAAATGATCACAAATTTGAAGGTTCAAATAGAAGAAGATAGAATAATTGAAGAAGGACTGAAAGAACAGCTAGAAGAAAAAGACAAGATCATTGGAAATTTGGAAGCAAAGATTGTCACATTAAGAAAGGATCTTCAAAAGAAAGATATGCAGAACAACTCAAAAGTTTTGGATGACATTAGCAACAGTCAAAAATCATATCATGACAAGTCTGGACTTAGATACAATCAGACAGAAAAATGATCAAGCTCCAAAAAAATAGAGCAAGAAACATATCCAAAAAAATTTGCAGAAACAATCAAGAGGGATAGGAAGATTACAGGGACACTCCTCCACTGAGAAGATTCAGATTTCATAATCAACAATCGACAGATAGGCCTCAAGAAGAATAAGAATTCATAAGAGTACCTCTTTTTATAAGATCTTCAACTCCCACGTATCAAACTATATTTTTTGTTTTATGTTATGCATGTAATAATTTTGGACATAAAGTTGTGAATTGAAGAGCTAACAACAGGAACAAAAACAACTTTGAAAGTTATACACAAAGGGTTTATCCAAGAAGGCCTAGTGAAATACAGAGAAGAAGTTACAACATGTTTGAATCTTTGAGCACTGAAGTGGAATGTTACAAATGTAATAATTTTGGACACATGGCCAAAGATTGCAGAATGAAAGTCCCTCCTAGAGAACCACAATAGAATAACAACAGTGACAGACAGGAACCTCATAAAAGGACATGGATAAGAAATGAGGATCAATATAGCAATGAAGAATGCACACTCGCTCTACAAGCTAAGCAGAAGAAACGTGGTTGATATGTTGACAGTGGGTGTTCAAAACACATGAAAAGTGATAGAGAGAGGTTTCTTACATTATGAAAGGAAAGAGATTGATCAGTCTCCTTCAGAAATGATGATTCAGCCAAAATCATTGGAAAAGGCACAAACAGAATTGAGAACAAGAATACAAAGGAAGAAAATGTTCTACTAATAGAAGATATGAAACATAATCTTCTAAGTGTGAGTCAAATGTGTGACCAAGGTCATAAAGTTACTTTCGATTCACAAAAGTGCGAGATAAGAAAAGAAGTTTCAAAAAAATTGATTGCTACAACTGCAAGAACTTCAAGCAATATATATGTGTTAAGTGAAATTGGAAATGAAAAGTGTTGTCTAGGAAAGGAATATGAAATTTGGCTATGGAACAGAAGAATGGGTCACATACATTTTGATAACCTTGTCAAAGTCAGCAAAAGAGAAGCAGATAGAAAAATGTCCCAGATCACAAAACCAATCAACACTTTATGCAAGCATTGTCAACAAGGAAATCAAACAAAGACCAGGTTCAAATCAAAGGAATATTCAACGACAAGACCACTGGAAATTGTGCATACTGATCTAGTTGGACTAACTACAAAAAATGAATTAAATGTGAGAAATAGTTTATGTTATTAGTTGATCATTATACAAGAATGATTGCAGTTTGTTTTCTCAAGAATAAGTCAGAAGCTTTTGAAAACTTCAAGATCTACAAGGAAATGGTTGAAAATGAAATGGATTCAAAAATCAATTGCTTGATATATGATAATGGAGGAGAGTCCACTTCAAAGGAATTTATGGACTGCTACAGCAGTCATGGAATAAAAAAGAAATTATTTGTTGCTAGGACATGTCTACAAAATGGAATTGTTGAAAGAAAGAACATGACAGTACAAGAAATGGCTCGAACAATGCTAATGGATTCAAAATTGACAGATATTTTTTGGACACAGGAAGTGCATACGACAGTTCACATTCAAAACAGAGTAATGCTCAAAAAAAACACTAAAAAAACTCCTTACAAGCTATGGAAAGGAATACCAGCAAATGTAAAGCACTTCAGAGTTTTTGGAAGAAAATGTTACATCAAAAGAAAAGATGGTAGAAAGGGAAATTTTGACTCTCGTGTGGACAAAGGAGTGCTTGTTGGTTACTCAAGTACAAGAAAAGCATACAAGTGTGTTGACGGGCGAAATTGACCGTCCGTCAACTGGAAGAGCGAGTCCGATCTGGGGTTATCTAAATAACCCAAGCCATTTGGTATAACTCGTTCTGACGGGTTTAATGGCTCCATTAGCCAATCTAAGAATCCTAAAAGAAACGAATAAAAGAGAGAAATAACTAACTAATTACTAAACACAC
>SNQJ01S0008420.1:462713-491107 GCA_010110895.2 Picea sitchensis | reverse complement strand
GATAATTTTTTCAGGAAATGTTTTATTAGTGGTCTAAAACAAGAGATATGTCCATGAGTCTTAATGGCTTGTCCTACTACTTGGTTGGAATCCTCTCAAAGAGCCCGAGAAGCCTAAAAGGTGGGCAATGCTCAAATTAAAAAGACACCATTTATTCTTGATCTAAAAATGTGACTTATTTTGCAAGTTATAAATATGGATTAATTTTACTCAGTACTCAAAAACACTTAGTGATAAATAATAATTGCGGAATTGAAGAAAGAATAACATAAATAATAAAGGAGAGATAAAGACGAGGTTGATAACATAGTTCACCCCTTCTGGGTTACGTCTCTGGGTCCTCTTCCAATGAGTGGTCACTTTATTAATCATGTTCAAATGCTCATATTACATCAAAAAATCTCCCAGTATGCATACAATGTTGTCTCCATCTCTCCTACAAGGCTCTGGCACAATGTCAAAATCACCTCCACAACTTGACTTCCAATACTAGGCCTAAAACCCACTTTTCCAATGTATTTTATGCAGGAAATACCTCTGCATTTACAAAAATACCAAGACAATTCTTTACAATATGAACCATATAATATAACGGAAAAATAACTTTGTTTATATAATAAAGGTTCAATGGTTCAAAATTATTCGATCCGATTTTTATGATCATCGATTATTTGATTAACCAAAATTAATATGGCATTTTAAACCATATAATATATGGTCCAAACAAAATATTTAAATAACCATTTATAATATATATGGTATATTATAACCGAATCAAAATATTTGTATAACCATGTGATATATGGTCGGCCCAAAAAAAATACTTTAAATAATATTTGGGACGCTTCCATTCCACGAATTTTGGAGTGTTGGCTAAAAATTTGGAGTTTGGTAGAGAAGATCGTGGTTCAAATCCCACGAAATCCTCATATCACCTCTTTACATGGATAAAATCTTCATATGGTTCATGGCCTCCACTTTATTAGAAATATTAAATAATATATGAGATTATATTATTTAAATAACATAAAAGGTTTATGGTTGCCAACATTCTAGAAGGTCCACATGGCATTCTCACACCTTGCCATGTGTCAGCACTGTTAGCACTCCAAGAGTCACTCCCAGGCTGAAAATGAGAGTAAGCTTGGTAACATAGAAATAAAAATGCTTGATTGTTTTTGTGGATTAAGAAGAAGAAAACAAGGAAGGGGAAGGATAGTAAGCTGTTATAAATAAATGATGGACCATTGGGCTATGGAGTCAAGCAAACACCCTGCTCATTAAATGCAATCAATATGCATATCAGATAAAGATTTATTGAATAGAGGAAGAAAAATATAACACAAAGAAGAACATCCATAAGGCAGAGATCCTCTCTACATAAATAAATTCAAGGTACTTGAATATAAATAGTGACTAATAGGCAAAATACATCAGATCCTCAGATGCTCAAGAATCCATTAATCAAAGGAAACCATGATCCTCAAGGTGTACAATTAATTAAAGTAAGAAGACAAATTGGGAAAGAAAACAAGAGATACAATCTGATAACACATATATCATGAACCTTCAATAACAGAAATATTTACAAAAACAAAAGCCCCTCAAGGTTACAATGATCACAGGCAAAGTGCCTCCTACAGCTCTCTCATCTCTCTTGCTCATGAATCCAACCCTTTCTCCAAGAGATCTCTCCTTCCTTAAATAAAAAATAGCATCCAAATAACCTAAGGAGGTCGAATCCCATCTCCTCCATTGGATTCTAAGCCTTGGAGATAGGTGGCAACAATCAAAGAGACAAAAATCCAACAAACTGTTGATTTTCATCCTCAAGGTGTACAATTAATTCAAGTACGAAGACAAATTGGGAAAGAAAACAAGAGATACAATCTGAAAACACATATATCATGAACCTTCAATAAATAAATGTTTACAAAAACAAAAGCCCCCTCAGGGTTACAATGATCAAAGGCAAAGTGCCTTCCTTACACATCTCTCTCATATATCTTGCTCATGAATCCAACCCTTTCCAAGAGATCTCTCCTTCCTTAAATAAAAATAGCATCCAAATAACCTAAGGAGGTCTAATCCCATCTCATCCATTCGATTTTAAACCTTGGAGATAGGTGGCAACAACCAAAGAGACAAAAATCCAACAACCGTTGATTTTCAGAATTTGTTGGAAGTCATTAATAAATTGTTTCCAACTTACTGCATGAGGTCTTGGCTGGAGTTAAATATTAGGTGCAAGTGTCCCTTGATACCTAACTGATCTTTGAGGATCCATTCGAACTCTCCTTGACAGGTGCAAACCTCCCAACAAGGTGAATATAAAAAACCATGACCGCTACAAGAAATTAATACGCATCGCCACTGTGCAGAGTATGCAACTCCTACTTCTATATCCAATATCTCAAACCAAAACACATTTTGAAAACTTAGAGAAATTTTTGTTATTTGGCATGTTATGAACAAAACCTCCTCTAGTTTTCAAAAATACATTTTCACTTTTGTTCGTAATCCAAGTTTCAAGTTAATGACTCCAAACCGATAAAATAACTCGTACAATCCAGATTCCGCTAATATTACTGCTAAAGTGCTTGTAGGTAGCACCACTTACATTGTGTTTGTGTGAAAATTAGGTAGCATTTCCAAAAACGCAGCTTTCCATCTTGAAAGTGGCAGAGTAATTTGTAGTCTTTCAAGATGACAAAACTATTTCAATTAAGTGCCTTGACTGGTATTCATAGGTAGTGCCTTTTACCATTGAGTGAAGCTAGCACTTAGCAAAACTCAAAATCCATATAGGCACCTTTAACCAATCTCTTGTGCTAACATAGGCTCCATGGGGATAGAGACCTCCTCGGTGAGGCTTCCTCTAAGAACCTTGTAGTTTCAAGCCTGGACCATGGGCTGCCCCAACCCTAACCTCCTAAACCAAAAGAAATTCGAAACTAACTACCGAAAAGATGCTCAAAGTGTTGAGTTTATTTCACACAACCTACCTACCCTGTTGTCCTCGAAAGGTTATGATTAAGTGAAATGAAATATCCAATGGAGCCATTCAAGCATCTTGTCCACTGGTTGGATCCTTTGCATGTGTTTCTTCAAAGGAAACAAGAAATACCTAATTAAAGGCAAGGCATCTAAGATTTTTAAATCAATTCCATCATTGACCAAATATGAAAAATTAAGCTCATTCATTGACTGCAAACATGCTGTAAAAGGATCTTGCAGCTCATGAAGGAAAACCTTTTGTTTATCAACACATATAAAACAATTATTTTCAGTTTCATATGTTGTTTTTTTTGAATCCCTTTATAATCACCATCATCAAGAGTTCAAATGACTACCGATGTCCTTTTAAAAAGTGAAATGTTATTTTATCTTCAAAGAAGAAAGGAAACTATTTGTTGACCAACTTTGTTCTTGAAATAAAGTTTTGTGGAAAATGAATGGTTCGAATAGAAATCTGCCTGACTATTGTCATATCCATGATCACTTAAGATATTTATATCTTCATCATCTTCACTTTAAAATTCACAACTACTTGATGGTTGCAAACTTGAATTGGTAAAACCTTTCAAATAACAAACTATGGGATCAATAACATCTTCATAAGGTTGTTGGTTTATAAGATGGTGAACACTCTCTTTCAAAAATTGGAATGAAGAAAAGCATTAGGGTAGAGCCTTCAACAAACTGACTACCTTTTTTTTGTCTATCATCATGGATGAAATGTGTGGGTTGTAAACCTTCATAAGACTGCTAAAAATAATCATCTCCCGGAGATGAACCTACAAATGGTTTCTCTATAAGAAAAATGTCATAATCATCATTATACTCATCATAAGGAGGTAAATTGGAAACCTCTTGAACATCCATAGTAAGAGGATTTGACTAACAAATGGTGATTCAAACTCAATTTGACTAATAATCTATTGTATTATCCTCATGATGAAATAAACAAAGTTCCAAATCAGCCTCTTCTTGTTGTCCATTCCTATTCTCACACTTTTTAAGACTCAACGCTTCATACTCCAACTTATTTGAAAGCTTTCCACAATCTATGAGATTATCCTCCACCTCTGGGCATCGAGAACATCTAATTTAAAGACACTAATTTCCAAGAGATAAAAGAGGAATCAATGGAAGGCCATAGTATTAATATATAACTCGGCAAAGTATCTTCAGGTCGCTGGACTTCTCGCATTCAGTACTACAGTGACTCCAGCAAACCTTCAAAATCCAGAAATAGCCATCAGTCAGTTCTCTACATAAAATTTAAAGAAATGTGATCCCATGACCCTATTTCGACTCGTAACCCCTAAAGGCTTGACTTAACCCATCCCATGAGCTAATAGACTCTAGCAGTAAATTCCTAAACCATCGCTTGACCTCTCCTTGTAAGGACTAGGTGAATGTTCTCATGAGAACATCCTCATGTTCAATCTAAAAAAGATATACAAAATGCTCAAAAGAATCGAGATGTTTCTCAATTGTAAGACTGCCATTTCCTCCATCAAAAATAGGTAAGTATTTACGGTATTTGGGAGGATAATCATGAAGGACCAAGGGCAACCTTAAAGGATTGTATCTCAGCTGAGATCTAGAAGGTAAAGGGGTATGTTCGAGAGGTGCGTCATCATCTTCAATCTCATGAGGTTTGAAAGGCTGATCTGGAATCTCATGCTCTTCAGAAAAGGACTTGAATCATCTCTAAGAAAAAGAGAGGAAGATGTATGTGCAAGATCTAAATATGGATAAACAAAGGCAGTCTTCTCATGGCTTGAGAATGCCCGAAAAAACAAAAACTTCTGGATATATACACATAAGGATAGAAAGATGTTAATGCAACAGAACAAGATCTCTTCAGACAATTTTACCCTTTGATACTTGGATCTTAGTTCTGCCATATTTCTGTCGATTGAGCTTGTCCTCCAGTGGAGCCCGCAAATTTCATTTGACCATGAGTGGAGTCACCAGGGAAAATCTACAACCTCCCGTGTTTATATTTTTGTATCAAAAAATATGAAAATTTTGTTCTCCCAAGGATAGATATCATCGCCTACCCCGCAATGGCGCTAATTATGTTAGCACTCCAAGAGTCACTCATAGACTGCAAATGAGAGTAATATTGGAAACATAGAAATTAAATGCTTGATTGGTTTTTTTTGGATTAAGAAGAAGAAAACAAGGAAGGGGAAGGACAAGAAGTCAAGCAGTAAATAAATGATGGACCATTGGCTATGGAGTCAAGCAACACCCTGCTCATTAAATGCAATCAATATGTATATCAGATAAAGGTTTATTGAATAGAGGAAGAAAATATAACACAAAGAAGAACATTCATAAGGATCTCTCAGATAAAATGAATTCAAGCAGCAATTTGAATATAAATAGTACTATTAGGCAAAATACATCAGATCCTCGATGCTCAAGAATCCATTAATCAAAGGCAACCACGATCCTCCATGTGTACAATTCATTCAAGTAAGAAGAAAAATTGGGAAAGAAAACAAGAGATATAATTTGATAACACATATATCATGAACCTTCAATAACAGAAATGTTTACAAAAACAAAAGCCCCTCGTATTACAATGATCACGCAAAGTGCCTCCTACATGCTCTCTCTATCTCTTGCTCATGAATCCAACCCCTTTCCAAGAGATCTCTCTCCTTCCCAACAGAAAATAGCATCCAAATAACCTAAGGAGGTCAAACTCTAATTCCTCCATTGGATTCTAAGCCTTGGAGATAGGTGGCAACAGTCAAAGAGACAAAAATCCAACAAACTGTTGATTTTCAGGAATTTGTTGGAAGTCATTAATAAATTGTTTCCACCTCATGCATGAGGCCTTTTCTGGAGATAAATATTAGGTGCAGGTGTCCCTTGATATCTAACTAATCTTTGAGAATCCATTCGAACTCTCCTTGACATGTGGCAACCTCCCAAAAAGACGAATATCAAAACCGTGACCACTACAGGAAATTAGTACACAGTGCCACTGTGCAGAGTACGCAGCACCTACTTCTATATCCAATATCTCTCAAAAAAAAACACATTTTTAAAAACTGAGAGAGGTTTTTATTATTTGGCATGTTATGAACAAAAACCTCCTCCAGTTTTCAAAAATACATTTTCAATTGTTCGGAATCCAAGTTTCAAGTTAATGACTCAAAACTGGTAAAATAACTCTACACAATTCGTATTCTACCATAATATTATGCAGCGCCTGTAGGTAGTGCCACTTACCCTGCGTCTGTGTGAACATTAGGTAGCATTGCCAAAAACACAGCGCCTTCAATATTGAAAGTGTGCAGAGCAATTTGTAGTCTTTCATGATGACAAAACTATTTCTATTAAGTGCCTTGATTGTACCATAGGTAGTGCCTTTTACCACTGGGTGAAGCTAGTACTTAGCAAAAACTCAAAATCCATATAGGCACCTTAACCAATCTTGTGCTAACAAGCACCATACCTTTCCACATCAATTGCATATTCATTTGCCACATCACCATCCATACAATGCCACATCAATATCCGTACAACTACATGTCACGTCATGGTGATGCCATATGTCATGTCTTGGTGATTCCACGTTTCATCCTATGGGTGTGCCACGTGGTAGTCTTTTCCCCTGTTTTGCCTTCAACTTTCGAAGGCCATAAATTTTGCATATGTTGTCCATTTGATCCCATTCAAGTTGTGTTGGAAATATCTCTTTAATCTCTTCGCAATGGATTCATTTTCATAAACATTTGAAGACATCAAATTTTTGGTCACCAAATCCACCTGGATCAATTCCCTACTCATGTCCCACTATTTCTCCCCCTACCAATCCTTCTCTGTCCTCTCTAGCCATCAAGATCCACATGTTAACCCGCCTTGAAATTGTGGAACACCAACTTAAATTTCTCTCAAGTGTGATGAGAAACATTTTCTTGGGCATAAATGTAAGGAGAAAAAACTCTTTATGGTCATTTTGGAGGGCATTTTAGATGATGAAGCTGAAGATATAGCATCAAAGACTCTTCCTCCACCCATTGAATAAATTTCCCCATCTTCTCCATGGGATGTGGGACCACGGATCTCCATGCATTCCTTGATTGTTATTTCTACTCCACAAACCTTCAAATTTGTTGGCTACATCAAACATCACAAAGTCATTGTATTTATTGATAGTGGTAGCACCCATAACTTCAATCATTGATGTGTAGCCAAAGAAACACACTTCTACATCCATGTTATTAACAATTTTCAAATCATGAATGTTAATGGTGGTTTCATGAAATGTAGTGGTCATTGTGAAAATGTGAGGCTTCAAATGGGTGATTATTCCTTGAAAACCCACATGTTTTCTATTGAAATGGGTGATTGTGACATTGTCTTTAGTTTGAAATGGTTACATGCAATAGGTCCCATCATCATGGATTTCCATGATTTATACATGATTTTCTAGCAGGAGGGGCATCACTACACTTTCAAAGGAATCACAGTTTATTCTCGAGAGATCATCAACTCACACCATATGGAAAAGACTCTTAAAGAAGTGCATGCAAGAATTGTGTCTTAATTGCATGTCATTCAAGCCTTTGAGACTCCTTCTCAACCTATTCATCCCGACATGAAGATATTTTTGGCCAAACACCAATTTGTCTTCAAACCATCCCAAGGCCTACCACCCTCTTGATAAGCATGATTGCAATGTCCCTGATCCGGACCCTTTGTAATTGTACATATAGGATGGTGAGTCATTGGTACTAATTGTTAATGTAATGAATATATAGGCTGGTGAGTTGTTGACACCTGGTTTTGGTGTTGCATGCAGAAAGGTAAGTGCACGGAGAGTTGTTATCAAGATAGGGACCACACATGTCATAGTGTTGTGTGCACCTGGGTAAGTGCGCACATTACACAATGTTGTGTGCACTTGGGCAAGTGCACAGTAATGAACTGGAAGTGCATATAGTTGAGATACATGTGTGTGTGTGTACACACATACACACAACCATATATATATATCAACTCTATAATGGTATATGTATTGAGTTCGGAGAGCCTGTGTGAGTATGAGGCTGGTGAGTCAAGACACAAATAGGCCAGTGTGTCTATCCATGTAAATATAATCATCGTTATTAATATAATATTACATCACTGCATGCAGAAGAGTCAGAAGAAAAGAGACGGGGGGATGAACTCCATCAAAAAAGGGAAAAGGAGGGAATATTTTAATATTATTTCTGAAAAGTGTAACGCAGATAATTATTTTATCCTAAGTTCCCAAGGGTAGGGAACGAGTCGCCAAGTGGCTTAAAGCTACTTCTAAAGGTGAAAAGTGTCAAGTGGAAGGAATGCAATATATATATATTGTTGGCCTTAGTATATTTTGGGGCATTATGATTATTCAGGGAGGCTTGGGGGAAGAATTCATGTTTCAGGCTCTCGTGAGGAGAAGGGGGTTAGACTATATGGAATATTCGATTATTACATTATCTGCACCGAGAATATTGTAAGGAGTTGTGGGGTTTTAATTAGAGTTTACAATTGAAGAGGCAAGTTGTCAGGCCTGTGAGAAGTCTCTTTGGGTGAGAAATTGGAATTGAGAAGTGGGTTGTTAGACCAAGGAGCATACTCTCTAGGTGAGAGTGATGTTGATAATTATTCCCTGGTTTGTTGGGCATTAGTCGCAGGGCTTGGAGACTTCATGTCCGGACTGTTGTTGGTAACCCTGGAAGTGAAGTGGAGAAACTAAAGGATTGTTGAGCAGAGAAGTGGCACACTTCCTTGAGTGTGACAGGTGTGTCGGGAATGAGGGACAATGGGCTACTTGCAGTAGTGGGCACCTAGGACTAAGAAACTATGTTGAGAGTTAGACCTTAGCATGTCGCTAGAATTCTTTTTTCCCTGGTGGAGTTTGAGCCCTACCTCGGGGGTGACCTGCTACTAAAGGATTATAAGTAATAAATTCTATGGCTGGGAGGAACATCTGAGTCAAGCATGCAGTTGGTGACTTTTTTGAAATATAAGTGTCTTTAAGTACTTTTCTTGCTTACTGTGTGCTTATTTATTTATGTTTGACATGGGTTAATTCTTGTATTTTATCGCATACAATTAATTGTTGTTATTTTGTTTAATATTGCTTGCACATGTAGGGTGGTGTTGTCATTCAATATTGTAGTCATGCATATGTATGATGGTTATTGTTATTTTTCCGGATAAGTTATCTTTTGTTATTGGTAATGAGTCTCTGAGGCAAGAATCGAATGGTTGGGTGCGCAAGAAAGTAGCCCATGTGCATCAAGAGGTTGGAATTCATGTGTGCATACAGGGAATTAGATCCCATGCACAATGAAATCAAAATTAGTGTATGACGCCAGGGTGGTTGTGCGCACAATTGTATTTTGTGTTCAATGTGTTGGTGTGCACAATTATTTAATTTTCTTATGTTGTTATAAGTTGTGTGGCGGGACTCAAGCTTGGGTTGAGTGCGTTACTTCTAGTTAAACTGTGTGGACTTGTGTTAGAGTAGAATCTACATAGTGTATTTTGGTATAGTATTGTTCAATAATAAGCTGGATGATGTTACATTGTGGTTTCAGAGAATGTTATTAATGTTGGTAACAAGAAGTGTTACAAGTTGGGGGACATGGCCCAACCTGGTTGGATGGGGTCATTACATCATGGTATCAGAGCAATTGGTTCAACACTGGACTTGTATGGGCTAGAGATTAGCATGAAATAGATTTGTGCACTAAGAATTGGTGTCATGCAATACAAAGTTTATTGTACATGGAAAACTATTGGTGCATAGTATAGAGTTGTGATGTATGCAAAAATAGTGATGTGCGGGTGTGCACACTAGACTGTGGGATTTTAAAATCATCCAAGAAATATGAAGAAAGGATTCTGACAAAATGGTGCAAAGTTTTCATGTAGTTGTTGCATGAAATCATCTAACAAATCTTAATTGCCTGCACATTTTTCAGAATTAGCAACGAATAGAGAAAGATAGAATCAACACAGAAGGTCAAAACTATGAAAGATGCACGGAGGACTTACAGTTTTGATGATGATGAATTCAAGAATTTGTATGTCGGGTTCGGTTTTTTTGGTATAGAATTCAAGGAGGAGCACATGAACTTGGTAGAAACCATAAAGGGACTACAAAAATATGTCCAAAGCTATAAAGTTGACAATGAAAGTCTTATGAGATTCAAGGAGCAACAAGATGACTTCACTGTCAAATTGATGCAAAGCTTCAAAAGAATAGAAAAGAAAATGGAAAAGGAGATAGAGACAAGTGGGCTAAGAAGTCGCAGGTCTCATGATGAGAAAAGAAGAGAAGCAAGAAGTGTTGATAAGCATTGGCCTCACTCACCGAAGCATTCTTTTAGGAAAGCACGCAATAGCTTGAGTCCATCTCCCATTAGAAAGCATAAGAGAAGGACTAGGGTGGACAAGCTACATGGAGAAATGAATAAGATCAAGCCTCCTACCTTTGATGGTGAGAAAAAAAAGGATGAAGATGCGTAGACCTGGTTGTTGGGTATGAGGAAGTACTTCCAGTTGCATAATTATTCTACGCAGGAAAAAGGGAGAATTGTTATTTATCAGCTCAAGGGGAAAGCATCAATGTGGTGGGATTAGTATGTACACATGTAGCACATTGATGAGAAGAAAGTGATTTGGAGGGATTTCAAGAGGTGTTTCCAAAAGAAATACTTAACAAAGCGATACTATGACAAGAAAATGAAGGATTTATTCAAACTCAAGCTTGGGAGTATGGTGATAGATGAGTATGAAATAAAATTCTTAGACCCGTTGAAGTACTTCGCATTCATCAAGGATGAACAAATGAAAATTCAGAGGTACTTGAGTGGGTTACCTTCATTTATCAATGACAAGAAACGATATGATGACCCTAAGACATTGGAAGAAACCATAAGGTGCACTAAGTGTCTTTATGAGAAACAAAGGGGAAAGTCGACTTTCCAAAAGGCTTGGGAATACAAGATGAAAAGTAAGGTGGAACGGAGGAAGAAGGGAGATAAGCCACCATTTTTTAGAAATACTGCACAAGGACAAAAAACTCCCCAAGAGCCCTGAATGTCATAAAAAGTGGGACAAAAGTCATGGAAACAACCTATGTTGTGTTGGGGTTGTGGCGAAAATCATATGCACAGAGATTTCCCTCAAAGAGGTGATAAAGCGAGGATTGCACATAGTTTACAACAAGTTGCGATAGTGGAGGACTTGGGTAGAAATGTGCCAAGAATTTACGCCACACTAGATAACAAGCAGGATGAGTTTCAATTTCACATGATCGAAGTGGAAGGTAAGATTAATGACCAACCCATTGTTATTTTAGTTGACTCAAGAGCTAGGCATACTTATCTATATTCTAATATGGTGGAAAGATTCCATTTTCCAAGAAGCAAGCTTGGAAAACCGTGGTTAGTGCAATTAGCTATAGGAGCAAAAAGGAAAATCAATGAGATGGTTAAGGCATGTCCAATGGAGATTAATGGACTATGCACAAAGGCTGATTTGAATATTATACCTTTGGGCTTGTACGATTTCCTCATTGGTAAGGATTGGTTGGACAAGCACCATGTTATCTTGGATTGTTACAGTAATGCATTCACTTGTTTGGATGAGGAATGAAAATTGAGATCACTTCAAGGAATTCCAAGAGTTGTGACTATCAGAGAGGTTTCAGCCTTGCAATTGAAGAAAAATTACGGGAAAGGATGTCAAGTATTCGAAGTGCACATGAAAGAGGCACCTAAGGATAAAGTGACAAGTGCAGAATACTATGCATTACTAAAGGAATTCGAGGATGTCTTTAAAGAGATACCAAGATTTCCACTGAAAAGAGATATCAACTTCTCTATAAATATGATGTAGGGAGAAACACTTGTATCCAAGACTCCTTATAGGATGAGTACACCAGAGTTGAAGGAGTTGTAGATGAAACTTGAAGAGATTTTGAAGAGGGGATATATATGCCCAAGTGTGTTTCCTTGGGGTGCGCCAGTTTTGTTCGTGAAGAAGAAGGATAGTACACTAATACTTTGTATCAACTTCATGCAGTTGAACAAGGTAACAATGAAGAACATGTATCCTTTGCCAAGGATAGATGACATGTTTGATCTGCTTAGAGGCACATGGATATTTTCTAAGATATATCTCAGATCTGGATATCACCAGGTGAGGATTAAATAAAAAGATATCAACAAGACTACCTTCAAAACAAGGTATGGTCATTACGAGTTTACAGTGGTTCCATTTGGGTTGTCAAGTGCACCAGTTGTCTTCATGTGTTTGATGAATGGAGTTTTTAGAGATTACTTGGATAAGTTCATTGTCATATTTTTGGATGGAATTCTTATTTACTCAAATTCCAAGGAAGAGCATGAGAAGAACTTGAGGATGGTGTTGCAGGTATTGAGAGAGCATCATCTTTATGCAAAGTTGAGAAAGTGTTCATTTTATCATAGGTAGATTCATTACTTGGGTCATATCATTTCAGAAGAAGGAATAGTTGTGGACCTAGTGAAGATAAAATCCATTGAGGAATGGATGACACCAAGAAATGTCGCAAAGGTAAGGTCCTTTATGGGACTAATGAGGTACTACAGAAGATTTATTGAAGGATTCTCAAAGATTGTGCATCTAATCACATCCCTGTAGAAGAAAGGTGCATGATTTGAAAGGACTCCAGATTGCACAAGTATTTTTCAGCACTTGAAGAAATTGTTAACAAGTGCGCCAATTTTGAGGATTTCTAATACAAATGAAAATTTATTTGTATGCAAGGATGCATGCAAGGAAGGACTTGGTGGAGTCCCGAGTCAGAATGGACATGTGGTATTGTAATATCCCAAGGACGAGCCCCAGTTGTTTTATGAATTGTAAACATGTTTTGTAGGCTGGTGAGCCAAGCAATTATAAGTTGGTAGGCTTATGTGTTAGTACACCGAAAAGCCTAGGTGTTAAAGGCCAGGATCTTTTTTTGTACATGTAAATGTTCATATTATTAATATAAAAACATTCCTTGCGTGTAGACCGACCATGAAGAAAGAGTGATGGGGGACTAAGCTCCACTAGGCTGGGTAAGGGAGAGGGGGCTGAGAGGTTGGAAAGAGGGGCTAAGCCTAAGGGCTTAAGTCCAAGGGAATAATAATTTATTATTATTCCAAAATCTGATTAGAAGGATATGTTTTTTATCCTAAGTTCCTTTGGGAAGAGGGAATGACTCCCAAATGGAAAGGAATGTGCTTCATGAGCGACGGGTGTCAGCTCAAGAACATGCAGACTTAAGGGGGAAATTCTTGTTGTTGTCACTCACGCAAGCACTCACGGACGAGGTTCACACAAAGAGTTTTGGCTCTCACATTTTAACCATCTTGGTAAGCTAGACCAGTCTGCCCCGTTTTCTCCTCACGAGTTCACTCACGCACTGAGCAAGCCCGCGGCCAGCCATTCCCGCAATTGTTGAACATGTGACCATTTTGCACCTCTGTAATTTACTAGGACGTCCCTTTCCTTATGCAATTTAGCTATTGTGGTTTGAAGAGGCGGGTTGTCAAGCTCGTGGTTGAAGAAGCAGGCTTCCAGGCCTGTGAGAAACTCTCTCTCCAGGTGAGAGAGGTGTTTGTGGATTGAAGAAGCAAGTTTCCAGGCCTGTGAGAAACTCTCTCTAGGTGAGAGAGTGTGCTGAGGAGGTGAGTTCTCCTAGAGGGAGTCCCGTAGCTGCTACAGAGCTCTAAGAATTATGGTTCGACCTGTTGCTGAAGCCCAAGGTAAGGGAGGTGGAGCAGCCGATGGACTATGTGACAATGAAGGTGTATACTCCTGGGGTGGGACAGGCATGTGGGGAATGAGAGTCTGTGAGCAATGGGCGTAAGTGGCTCTTGGGAGAGAATCCTTCCTCTTAAACTGTGTGAATTTCCTATTGACCTTTCCTAGCCTAGGAATCCCTTGCTCGATGGATTTTAGTCCTAGCTTGGGGGTGACCTACTGCTGAGAGTGATGAGCAGTGTGATCTAAGGTTGGGAGGTTCGTGGAAGGTTTGCACATAGTTGGTGGTTTTACTCCAGTTAAAAGATAAGTACCATTTATGTGCTTAATTATGTATGTTATGCATGTCTGTGATTCTTGAAATGTTATCATGTTTTCCGTTGCATGTAGGAATTATTATCAATTCCATTTGAGTCTGTATGGTAGCATAGCTCTGTGTTATTTGTTTTAAATTCATTATAAATTCATGTTATGTGTGTGTGTGTGTGTGTGTGTGTGTGTGTGTGTGTGTGTATGTTCCGCAGTGGCATTGCCTGGCTTGTTGATGGACGGGGATGTTACAAATTGGTATCAGAGTTAGTTGTTGAAGACAAGGTATTTGAGTAGCGTTACCTGGTAGGGGTCGATGGTCGAGGATGTTACAAATTGGTATCAGAGNTGTGTGTGTGTGTGTTCCGCAGTGGCATTGCCTGGCTTGTTGATGGACGGGGATGTTACAAATTGGTATCAGAGTTAGTTGTTGAAGACAAGGTATTTGAGTAGCGTTACCTGGTAGGGGTCGATGGTCGAGGATGTTACAAATTGGTATCAGAGCCATGGTTTCAACACTGAGCCTGGATGGACTAGATAAGTGGTCATGAGAACAAAGGTTTCAGGTGTAAACTGTGTCAAGAGGAACCAATTTCGAACTTCAGAACATTCCTAAGTGTCGAGAGGTTACCTTAGCCGTGTTATGAAGCTCAGGAGGTGTAGCAGTATTATAAAACCATGACAGACGTGGTATTGGGCCGCAGAGTAATTTTGGTCGTAGGATATGTTCGGAAAAAGGGCAATCCTTCACGACTGTCATATCTGGAGAAAGTGTAGGAGAGTTAACCTAGAAGCCTTCGGACTTCGCGACTTAGGAAAAGTTATGTATTATAAAGAGGAAGGGGCCAAAGTCCTAAAGCTCCAAATCTCCAAAGTCTGGAGTAAATTTGGATCGTTTATTAAGAGGGACACGTGTTAGCAGATTGGTTGTTCGGGATTTCAACGTTCGAGAAAATCAATGGGTGCGAAGGCAAGAACTCCCGAAGCCCGAAGCTCTGAAGCCCGAAGAGCCAAAGTGGTGAGTCATGATGATGTCACCTGGAGGTGACATGGATATTTCCTATGCCTGCCACGTGCCCCCACTTGGAATGTTGCTATTTATACTATGTGGGCCCTGAAGTTACATGACTTAGTTAAAGGTCGACAGACCCACACTGGCGTTGATCACAATACATCAAGATCGATGGCTAGGAGGCATTGCGGGGACCCAAGTTGCACAAGAGTTAATTCCCCAAGGCGGTCCCGCAATCCAAACCATGGTTTTACCAGGGGGTTACGTGTCAACATCAAAAGAATTGTGGGATGAAAGGCGAGTTACTCCAAACCATCGTTGCATGCCCCTACAATTTGAAAGGCATTAAGTGAGGTGACTATTCAGCATCTTAGTTCAAGTATGGAAACCATGGATCCCAGTGGATGTGTGGTGCCAGTTGTGAAGTCTTGAGACTTGACACCCCGAAAAAAAAAAGGTTCATAAGGGAACGAAACGAAGAACTTTCAAAAGTTTCATAACGCCAAGGTAACAAGACGTAATGACGTCACCAAAGTTGACATGGATGTATTCAAAGATTAACGGTTCGAGAGAAGTGAGGTGTGTTGATGCACAAAATTTCGAAGCCCAAAGTCTCGGAGCTCAGATGCCTGAATTTCCACAGTGGGTGTCAACTGTTATATGTTGGGTAGTTGTGAACTATTGATCCACCCTACTTTGTGAGTTCGTTAATCTGAAACTCTAAGAGATTGTGAGATGTGCTTTGAAAACTTACGAAGCAAGAGGATAGAGGTCCCGAGTAAGCACCTATCGATCTAGCACTTGGCCATGGTCCATGGTAGCATGGGTTGGCGGCTAAGAGGAAGGTTCTAGTGCCTGAAAATTATTGCAGAACAAAGTAGAACTCAAAAAGAAAAGATCTGTGGGGATTCCTGATTGATCAAGAATCGTAGAAAAAGGAATCTGAAAGTTTTCTTTGAGTCAGATTGGTTTATGAATACTTTGGAATATGTTAAGGACTAATRGCCTGACAATTTTCAATTGATTTCACATTGTGTTTKCAGAGTTAACGATTGTTAGAACCAAACCGAAATGGAGGAGGCACATAATGCTTCCAGTTCAAAGAATGAAGCTAGAGGAATGGATGTCCATTTGGGAGTTGAAGGATCAAACTCCAATGGACATGGAGAATACATAGATAAGGAGGGAAACATGATGAAAATCATTTAAATATTGCAAAAATATGTCCAGACTCACCGAGTAGATAACAGAAAGATCATGAAAGCCAGGGATCAACAGGGAGAATTCAACATAAAGTTGATGCTGAGCCTGGAAAGGATAGAAAGGAAATTGGATAAGGAGAGTGACTCCAGTAAATCAAGAATTCATAGGTCCCCTGATGAGAAGAGGAAATCAAGGAGTGTTGGTAGACACCATCATCACTCCCAAGGTCACTCCAAGAGGAGGGCACACAGTAGTTCAAGCCCATCTCCTACTAGGAAGCATAGGAGATCTGGAGTGGATAAAATGAAGGGGGAAATGAACAAGATCAAGCCTCCTACATTTGATGGAGAGCACAAGAAGGAGGAAGATGCTAAGACATGGCTTCTTGGCATGAGGAAATATTTCCAATTGAATAATTATCTCTCTCATACAGAAGGAAGAATTGCAATGTATCAACTAAAAGGAAAGGCATCCATGTGGTGGGATCAACTTGTGCAGGTGCAACACATTAAAGAGAAAAATGTCACTTGGAACGAATTCAAGAAGTATTTCGAAAAGAAATACTTGACTAAGAGATACTATGACAGAAAGATGAAAGAGTTCTTTGAACTCAAGCTGGGTAGCATGACCATTCATGAATATGAACGAAGGTTTTTGGAATTTCCGAAGTATGTTCCTTTCATCAAAGATGAGACTGTCAAAATTCAAAGCTATTTGAGTGGACTGCCATCTTCCATTGGTGACAAGATCCAATATGATGATCCTAAAACTATGGAAGAAACTATAAGGAGAGAAAAATGCTTATATGAGAAACAAGGAGAAAAGACTACTTTCCAGAAGACTTGGGAAGACATGAAGAAATTCAAGGTGGATCAGAGGAAGAAGGGAACTAAACCATCCTTTTTCAGAAACATTCCTCAAGGAAAACCAGGTTTTAGAGAGCCAAAGAAGGCCGAAATAGGTGGGAAAATGTCAAGATAACCACCTATGGAGTGTTGGGGTTGTAAAGGAAATCATAGGTACAGAGATTGCCCCCACAAAAATGACAAAGTGAGAGATGTCCACAATGTTCAACGGGAAGAAACAGTGGAGGACATGGGCATAAGTGTACCAAGGATATATGCAACCCTGGACAACAAGCAAGCAGAATATCATTCACATATGATTGAAGTGGAAGGTATGATCAACAACCAAACCATTACTATTTTAATTGATTCAGGAGCTAGTCATAGTTATATAGATCCTAGAATGGTGGAAAGTTTGCATTTTCCAAGAGGCAAGCATAGAAAATCTTGGTCAGTGCAATTGGCTACAGGAGCCAAGAGAAAGGTTGTTGAGTTGGTTAAGTCATGTCCAGTGGACATGAATGGACTGAGCACAAGGGTCGAATCGAACATATTACCTTTAGGTTCCTATGATTGTCTAATTAGGATGGATTGGTTGGACCAACACCATGCCATCTTAGACCATCGTAACAAGGCATTCACTTGCCTGGATGAGGAATCAAATCAAAGAACCATCCAAGGAATTCCCATAGAAATTGCTATCAGAGAAATCTCAACAATGCAGTTGAAGAAGTGTTACAGGAAAGGCTGCCAAATATTTGCATCTCATATGGAAGAGGAACCTAAGGATAAGGTGTCAACTATTGAATAACATGCAGTAGTAAAGGATTTTGAAGATGTATTCCAGGAGGTATCTAGACTACCCCCGAAGAGAGATATTGATTTCTCTATAAATCTGATACCTAGAGCAGCTCCAGTGTCAAAAAATCCTTACAAAATGAGTACACCAGAGCTGAAAGAACTGTAATTGCATCTTGAAGAAATTTTGAAGAAGGGGTATATACGCCCAAGTGTGTCACCTTGGGGTGCCCCGGTCTTGTTCATGAAAAATAAAGATGGGACATTGATATTATGCCTCGATTTCAGGTAGTTGAACAAAGTGACTATTAAGAACAAGTATCCTTTACCAAGGATTGATGATCTGTTTGATCAGTTGAAGGATGCCAAGATATTTTCAAAAATAGATCTCAGGTCAGGGTACCACCAATTAAGGATAAAGGATGAATACATCAGCAAGACTACCTTCAGAACAAGGTATGGTCATTATGAATTCACAGTGTTACTATTTGGATTATCAAATGCACCCATTGTTTTCATGTGCCTAATGAATGGTGTATTCAGGGAATATCTAGACAAGTTTTTCATAGTCTTTTTGGATGACATCCTGGTGTATTCCAAGTCGGAGGAAGAGAATGAACATCATCTGAGGATGGTGTTGCAAGTATTAAGAGAGCACCAAGTGTATGCCAAATTGAGCAAGTGCTCATTCTATCAAAAGAAGATCCATTATTTGGGACATATCATTTCAAAATATGGGATAGTTGTGGATCCTGAGAAGATAGAATCCATTAGAGAATGGTCATCACCGAAGAATGTGATAGAAGTCAGATCCTTTATGGGTCTATCTGGATATTACAGAAGGTTCATTGCAGGTTTCTCAAGGATATCTCACCCCATCACTTCCTTGCAAAGGAAGGAGAAGAAATTTCAATGGACAGAAGAATGTGAGAGAAGCTTCCAACAATTGAAGCAGTTGTTAACCAGTGCTCCAATCCTGAGGATTGCAGATCCAAATGAATATTTTGTAGTGTGTATAGATGCATGCAAAGAAGGACTGGGAGGAGTCCTCAACTAGAATGGGTTTGTAATATGTTCTGAATCCAGAAAGTTGAAGGATCATGAAAATAACTATGCAACTCATGATTTGGAGTTGGCAGCCATAGTGCACACCCTGAAGAAATGGAGGCACTGCCTCATGGTAAGGAGGTTTGAACTGAGGATAGACCATAACGGTCTGAAGTATTTGTTTGATTAGCCAACCTTGAATGCTAGGCAAAGTAGATGGTTGGAATTCCTTTGTGAGTATGACTTTGATATCAAGCATATCAAAGGAAAGGAGAACAAAGTGATTGATGCACTCAACAGAAGAGTGCATGAACTACATGCCACAACCATTACCATGTATCAAACGGATATTAAAAGGAGAATTTTGGAAGCTACGAATGCAGATTTGTAGTATAGGGAATTGGTAGCAAAGCTACAATAAGGTAAGATGCTACAGAAAGTGGAAGATTATAAATTGGAAGTTGATGGGACACTCCTGTACAAAAACATAATTTATGTACCTTACTCCCAAGAATTGATAATTATGATCTCGAAAGAAATCCATACATAATGTGCCTTATGTTGGGCACCCTGGATATCAGAAAACAGTGGCAGCAATCAAGAGCCATTACTTTTGGCCAGGTATGAAGAAGGAAATTGCATGATACATTGCCAGATGTATGGAGTGTCAGAAGGCTAAGGCTGAGCATAGGCACCCAGCTGGGTTGCTACAGCCATTGCACGTTCTTGAGTGGAAGTGGGAAGTGGTGACACTAGATTTCATCACAGGAGTACCCCAAAAAAATAAGCAACATGATTCCATCATGGTGGTGGTGGATAAGCTTACGAAAGCTATCCATTTTATTCCATTGAAGACTACTCACAAGGAAGCTAATGGTGTCGATATTTATATGAGGGAAGTAGCACGATTGCATGGTATTCCCAAGAAAATTGTGTCTGACAGAGACCCGAAATTTACCTCAAAGTTCTTGAAGGGGTTATTCAAAGGGTTTGGAACAAATCTAAACTTCATCATTGCTTATCATCATGAGTCTGATGGGAAGACAGAGAGGGTGAACCAAGTGATAGAAGATATACTAAGGATGTATGTGATGGAAAAACCATCTAAATGGGAAGACTACCTACACTTGGTAGAATTTGCCTACAACAATGGGTATCAAGCATCACTGAAGATGAGCTTGTTTGAAGCACTTTAAGGCAGAAACTGTAACACACCAATAATATGGGACAACCCAGTTGATAGGGAAATGGTTGGGCCAGAGTTGCTCAAGGAAATGGAAGAGAAAATGTTGAAAATTAAGCAGAATTTGAAGGCTTCCCAAGACATGCAGAAAATTTATGTTGATAAGAATAGAACCCACAGGGAGTTTAAAGTGGGTGATCATGTTTTCTTGAAAGTGAAAGCCAACCAAAGTTCCCTAAAGTTGGGAAACTGCTCCAAGTTGGCAGTCAGATATTGTGGGCCATTTGAAATCCTAGAATGGATTGGACCAGTTGCATATATGCTTTCATTTCCTACATCCATGACTGTACATACTATGTTTCATGTTTCATTGCTTAAAGAATTATATACCTGATGCTAATCATGTCATTGATTGAAATGTGATTCAAGTGGAGCAAGAAGGTGTCTTGCAAGTGCATCTGGTGCACATATTGGACCGGAAGAGAAAACAACTCTGGAATCAAGCCATAAGGCTTGTAAAGGTCCAGTGGACCTGGTACGATCTTGAGGATGCAACATGGGAGCATGAGGATGCTATGCAGATAGAATACCCACATCTTTTGGAATATTTTGAAAAATCTTGTTGATACTATGTAAATAAGTTGCACTGAGGACAGTGCAAAAATAAGGGGAGGGGATTGTAATACCCCAAGGATGAGCCCCAGTTGTTTGATGAATCGTAAACATGTTTTGTAGGCTTGTGAGCCGAGCAATTATAAGTTATTAGGCTTATGTCTTAGTAGGTTGGAGAGCCTAGGTGTTAAAGGCCAGGAGCATGTTTTGTACATGTAAATGTTCATATTATTAATATAAAAACATTCCTTGCGTGTAGACCGACCACGAAGAAAGAGTGATGGGGGACTAAGCTCCACTAGGCTGGGTAAGGGAGAGGGGGTTGAGAGGTTGGAAAGAGGGGCTAAGCCTAAGGGCTTAAGTCCAAGGGAATAATAATTTATTATTATTCCAAAATCTTATTAGAAGGATATGTTTTTATCCTAAGTTCCTTTGGGAAGAGAAAATGACTCCCAAATGGAAAGGAATGTGCTTCATGAGAGACAGGTGTGGGCTCAAAAACATGCAAACTTAATGGGAAAATTCTTGTTGTTGTCACTCACACAGGCACTCACGAACGGGGTTCACGCAAAGAGTTTTGGCTCTCATGCTTTCACCATCTTGGTAAGCTAGATCAGTCTGCCACGTTTTCTCCTCACGATTTCACTCACGCACTGAGAAAGCCCACAACTAGGCATTCCTGCAATTGTTGAACCTGTGACCATTTTGCACCTCTGTAATTTACTGAGCCATCCCTTGCCTTACCTGACTTAGCTATTGTGGTTTGAAGAGGCGGGTTGTCAAGCCCATGGTTGAAGAAGCAGGTTGCCAGTCCTGTGAGAAACTCTCTCTACAGGTGAGAGAGGTGGTTGTGGATTGAAGAAGCAAGTTGTCAGGCCTGTGAGAAACTCTCTCCAGGTGAGAGAGTGTGTTGAGGAGGTGATTTCTCCTATAGGGAGTCTTGTAGCTGCTACAAAGCTCTTAGAATTATGGTTCGACTTGTTGTTGAAGCCCAAGGTAGGGGAGGTGGAGCAGTCAATGAACTATGTGACAATGAAGGTGTATACTCCTGGGGTAGGACAGGCATGTGGGGAATGAGAGTCTATGAGCAGTGGGCATAAGTGGCTCCTGGGAGATAATCCTTCCTCTTAAAATGTGTGACTTTCCTTTTGACCTTTCCTAGCCTAGGAATCCCTTGCCCGGTGGAGTTTAGTCCCATCTCGGGGGTGACCTACTGCTGAGAGTGATGAGCAGTGTGGTCTAAGGCTGGGAGGTTCGTGGAAGGTCTGCACGTAGTTGGTGGTTTTACTCCAGTTAAAAGATAAGTATAATTTATGTGATTAATTATGTATGTTATGCATGTATGTGATTCTTGAAATGTTATCATGTGTTTCGTTGCATGTAGGAATTACTGTCAATTCCATTTGAGTCTGTATGGTAGCAAAAACTCTGTGTTATTTGTTTTAAATTCATTAGAAATGCATGTTATAGGTGTGTGTGTGTGTATTCTGCAGTGGCGTTGCTCGGCCTATTGATGGTCGGGGATGTTACAAATTGGTATCAGAGCTAGTTGTTGAAGACAAGGTATTTGGGTAGCATTACCCATCAAGGGTTGATGGTTGGGGACGTTATAGGTCTGCTACAAATCAAGGAAGTTGAAAGAGGATGAAAGGATCTGTGCTACTCATGAGTTAGAATTGGAATTTATAGTGCATGCCTTGAAGATGTGGTGGCATTATCTCATGGGTAAAATATTTGAGCTGAGAACAGACCATTGTGGTCTGAAGTATTTTTTTGAACAACCAAGTTTAAATTCCAGACAAAGCAGGTGGTTAGAGTTCCTCAGTGAGTATGAATTCGACATAAAGCATATCCAAGGAAAATAAAAAAAGGTGGCTAAAACACTCATTAGGAGGATGCATGAGATGCATGCTACAACCATTAGCATGTACCAGACAAATATGTGCTACAGAATTTTGGAAGTCGCCAAACCATATATGTGTTATGTGGACATAAAGGAAAACTTATAGCAAAGTATGTCACAACAGAAATTTGAAGGTTACGAGTTGAGAGAGAATGGGATCCTCTTGTATAGACACAGAATCTATGTGCCAAATGATTCAGACTTGAAAATCCCAATATTTTTAGATATGCATAAGGTTCCTTATGTGGGACATCCAGGTTCCCACAAGAAAATTGCCGCAGTCAAAAAGAAACACTGTTGGTCAGGTATGAAAAAGGAAGTTGTTGATTTTATTGCTAGATGTCTCGAATGTCAGAAGGTCAAGGTTGAGCATAGACATCCAATTGGTTTGCTGCAGCCTTTTCCCATTCTTGAGTGGAAGTGGGAAGTTATAATGATGGATTTTATAACTATGTTTCCTAGGACTGCTAAGAAACATGACTCTATTATGGTGGTGGGGGACAAGCTCACTAAAGCTACCCATTTTGTTCCAGTCAATTCAACTTACAAGGCAACCGACATTGTTGAGATATACATGCGATAAATTGCTAAGTTTCATGGTATACCTAAGATAATTTTGTTTGATAGAGATTACAAGTTCACTTCGAACTTTTGGAAAGGGTTATTCAAAGGATTTGGAACAAGTCTAAACTTTAGCACAACATATCACCCTAAGACAGATGGACAAATAGAGAGGGTAAATCAGGTGATTGAAGATATTCTCAAGATGTATGTGATGGATAATCCATCAAAATGAGAAGACTACCTTCACTTGGTAGAGTTTACTTACAACAATGGGTATCAAGCATCTTTGAATATGAGCCCATTTGAAGCACTTTATGGTAGAAAGTGTATCACGCTAGTGAGTTGGGACAACCCAGCAGATCGCACAGTAGTTGGGCCAGATCTTCTCTGGGAAATGGAAGAGAAAATGGAAAAGATTAGGTAGAATTTAAAAGCTACCCAAAAAAGGAAGAAAATTTGTGCAGATAAAGGCAGAACCCACAGAGAGTTTAAAGTGGTGGATCACATATTCTTGAAAGTAAAATCCAAGAACAGTTCTCTAAATTTGGGAAAGTGTTATAAGTTAGTAGTGTGCTATTGTGGTCCATTTGAAATCCTTGAAAGGATTGGTCCTGTCGCATATATGCTTGCATTTCCTGCATCCTTGTGTATTCATAATGTTTTCATGTGTCATTTCTTAAGAAGTATGTACCTGATGCTAATCATATTATTGATTGGAATGTGATTCAGGTGGAGCCAGAATGAGGATTTCAAGTGCGATCGATTTGTATATTGGATTGGAAAATAAAGTAGCTTCAGAATCAAGTCATGGAGCAACTTGGGAGCGTGAGGATGCTATGTGAGTAGAGTATCCTCATCTATTTGAATTTTTTTGAAATTTTGTATGTACATGTGTATATGATGCATTGAAGAAAGTGCATAAATAAGGGGGAAGGGAATGTAATATCCCTGATATGGACCCTTTGTAATTTTACGTATAGGCTGGTAAGACATTGGTACTAATTGTTAATGTAATGAATATATAGGTTGGTGAGCCATTGACACATGGTTTTGGTGTTGCGCGCACCTGGGTAAGTACACAAAGAGTTTTTATCAAGACAGGGACCGCACATGTCATAATGTTGTGTGCACCTGGGTAAGTGTGCACATTGCACTGTGTTGCATGCACTTGGGTAAGTGTGTGGTAATGACTTGGAATTACATAGAGTTGATATGTGTGTGTGTGTGTAATGCTATATGTATTGAGGTCGGAGAGCCTGTGTGAGTATGAGGCTAGTGAGTCGGGATGCAGATAGGCCAGTGCGTCTATCCATGTAAATATATTCATGGTTATTAATATAATACTACATCAATGCGCGCAGATTGACTCAAAAAAAAAGAGATGTGGGGATGAACTCCACCGAAAAAGGGAAAAGGGGGGAATATTATTTTAATAATATTTTCAAAAAGTGTAATGTAGATAATTATTTTATCCTGAGTTCCGAGGGGTAGGGAATGGGTCACCAAGTGTCTTAAAGCTACTTCTAAAGGTGACAACTGTCAAGTGGAAGGCATGCACTATATGTTTTTGGCCTTAGTGTATTTTGGGGCATTATGATTATTATGGAATTATGATTATTCAAGGAGGATTTGGGGAAGAATTCATGTTTCAGGATCTCGTGAGCAGAAGGGGGTCGGACTGTATGGAAAATATGATTATTACCTTATCTTCATTGAGAATCTTATAAGGAGTTATAGGTCTGTAATCAGAGTTTACTATCAAATATTTGGGTTGTCATGCCCGTGAGAAGTCTCTTTGGGTGAGAGATTGGTTGTTGAGAAGTGAATTGTCAGACTCAGGAGCATACTCTCCAGGTGAGAGTATTGCTGAAAATTGTTCCTTGGTGCATTGGGCATTAGTCGCAGGGCTCAAAGACTTCATGTTTGGCCTGTTGTTGGTAACCCTGGAAGGGAAGTGGGCTAGCCGAAGACATGTTGAGCAAAGAAGGGGAACACTTCCTTAGGTGTGACAGGTGTGTGGGGAATGAGGGATTGTGGGCTAGTTGTCGCAGGGAGCACCTAAAACTGAGCAATTCTATTGAGATTTAGAACTTAGCGTTTCTCCATAATCCTTTTTTCCCTGGTGGAATTCAATCCCCAGCTCAGGGGTGACCTGTTGCTAAAGGATTATGAGAAACATAGTCTGTGGTTGGGAGGAACATCTAATTCATGCACACACTTGGCGACTTTTCTAAAAGATAAGTGTCTTTAAGTACTTGACTTGTTTATTGTGTGCTTATTTATGTATGTTTGACAAGGGTTAATTCTTGTATGTTATCACATATAAGTAATTGCTATTATTATTTTTAATAATGCTTGCACATGTAAGGTGGTGTTGTCATTCAATATTGTAGTCATGCATAAGTATGACAGTTATTGTTATTTTTCCAGTTAAGTTATCTTTTGATATTCTTCATGAGTCTCCGAGGAAAGAATTGAATGGTTGGGTGTGCAGGAAAGTAGCATGTGTGCATCAAGAGGCTGGAATCTGTATGTGCATACAGGGAATTAGATCCCACGCACAAGGAAATAAAAAATGGCATATGACGCCAAGGTGGTGGTGCACACAGTTGTATTGTGTGTTCAATATGCTAGTGTGGACAGTTATTTAAGTTTTTTACGCTAATATAAGTTGTGCGACACAACTCAATCTTGGGTTGAGTGCATTACTTCTAGTTAAACTGTGTGGACTTGTGTTAGAGTAGAATCTGTGAAGTGTACTTTGGAATAGTATTGTTCAGTAATAAGTTGGATGATGTCACATTGTGGTTTCAGAGCATGTGATTAATGTTGGTAACAAAAAGTGTTACAATTTGGGTGATTTGGTCCAGCCTGGGTGGTTGGGGTCGTTACAATGATCATTTTATTCTGCTCATACTAGGTAGCTTCCGACCCAATGTATACATGTTTCTCCAACCATTTTCCCAAAAAAATGAAATAGAAGATATAGCTCAGAAGTTGCCAGCAACCAGTGTCATCCTCCCTAATACCATCCCTCATTCATCATCGGTCGGGTCCTCAAGAAATAAGGCACTTGTTGCACGTCCTAACTTTTGATCTCTCAAAAAAAATAGTCAAGTATAATTTTTGCATTTCAGTCATTGCTAACCTTTTAGATGAGCTTAAGGGTGCTCAATTCTTCACCAAACTTGATCTCTACTCAGGCCATCACCAAATTCGCATGAAGGAGGTGGACATTCCTAAAATTACTTTTAGTAACCACAAAATACATTATCAGTTCTTGGTGATGCCCTTTGACCTTTGAAATGCACTTTCCCCCTTCCTGAGTCTCATGAACAAAATCTTTCAACCCTTTCTTCATAATTTTGTCCTTTTCTTTTTTATGACATTGATCTACAGTAAAACTTGGCATGCCCATGTCACCCATGTGGATCAATTATTACAACTACTTGTTAATTATCAACTCTTTCTAAAGAGTTCCAAATGTGCCTTTGGTGTCTTTGAAGTGGAATATTTGGGCCATATTGTTAGTCATGATTGTGTACGTGTGGATCTGCAAAAAATTGAAGCGATGAAAGACTAGCCCTATCCAAAAACTCTTAAAATTTTAAGAGGTTTTATTGGTCTCAATGGTTACTACAAAAAAATAGTAAGGAACTACGGTAAGATTGCATCTCCCCTCACAACCTTTCTTAAAAAAAAATCTTTTATTTGGAATGATGCCATAGAACGAGCCTTCCAAGATTTGAAAAATGTTATGTGTACAACCATAGTACTCACTCTGTCAGGCTTCACTAAGACCTTTGTATTGGAATGTGACACCTTCGATAAAGCATCAAAGCAATACTCATGCAAGAGGGACAACCATTGGCTTTTACCGGAAAACAATTATGTGAGAGGCACTTGAGAAAATCAAGTTATGAAAAGGAGATGACGGTTATATTGCATGTTATGTATATTTGGTGCCCATACCTGCTTGGGAAACATTTTCATATTAAAATTGATCATCACATCTTGAAATACTTCTTAGAACAAAATATTTCATCCCCCGAGAAACAGAAACAGGCTACAAAAATGTTAGTATATGGCTATGAGATAATTTATGAAATGTGCAAGGCGAATGTGGTAGAAGATGCTCTCTTGAAAGTCTGAAGAGTATGGGTCAATATTTTCACTCTCCTTCATAGTAGCAAACTAGTTGAATGAAATCCATAAAAAATGGTTAACAGATCCCAAGATCACCCTCTTGATACAACAACTTCAAATGGAACCCCATGCATATCAGGGATACACTTGGAAAAATGAAGAAATTTTATATAAAGGGCATCTTTATTTGAACAAGAAATTAACATTTAAATAAAGGGTGTTATATGAACTCCATGCCTCTCAAACAATAGGTTATTCAGGGTTCCATAAAGCATATGAAAGGATCAAACATTCATTTTTTTTTGGAAGGAATGAAGAAGTACATTTGCACCTTTGTGGGAAAATGTGACATTTTCCAACACCACAAGGGAGAGACAGTGAAACCTCCAAGTGAACTACAACCTTTACCCATTCTACTAGATTTATGGATTGACATTTCTATGGACTTCATTGTGGAGTTACCCAAATCTAGCAATAATTTTGTCATCATGATTGTGGTTGATTGTCTTTCCACAAATGCTCATTGTTGTGCTCTACAACACCCCTTTCAAGCCTCTATGGTTTCTTAAATATTATTGGATCATGTATTTAAGCTCCATGGTATGCCACGATCTATTATGACGGACCATGACCCCACTTTCACTAGCAATTTTTGGCAAGATTTGTTTCGGCTCTAGGGAACTCAATTAAATCTTAGCACCACATATCACCCTCAAAATAATGGTTAGATTGAAGTTGTCAACAAGTGCTTGGATGCATACTTGTGGTTCTTTAATTTTAGAGAGATGGTCCCAATGGGTTCAATGGTTACCTCTAGAAGAATGGTGGTATAATACAACTTATCATGGTGCCACTCAAATAACTCCCTTCAAGGCTATATATGGTCAAAATCCCACATTAGTAATATCCTACTTACCTGAAGTATCTAAGGTGAAAGAGGTAGAAAAAACCTCTTGATTTGGG
>SNQJ01S0008420.1:424592-443069 GCA_010110895.2 Picea sitchensis | reverse complement strand
AATGTAATCATGTTTTATATCCTTTATATTCAGTTATTTAATTTAAATGTATATTAAAATTTTATTGAGTATCATATTATAATTTAATAATGTATCAATATATATTGACAAAACTTCCCTATCACGAAGAACATTTTGGATTTCGAATAATTATTAAAACTAGTCATAATTACATATGATACTCAAATGGTTATATAATCACCCCTCCCATTCTCAATCATAAAAATATTTTTAAAATATTCCGATAATGTGGGATATTCTGTATAACCTTAAAGTAGTGCCAAATGAGGAAGATTAGTAGAGATGTGAGGAATAAAAGATGCCAAATTCACTTGGTTTTATATGTATTAACAATATATCATCAAAGTGGGGCAGAGCTTCAAAATATAATTCACATGGGGATTTGTACTTCATTTCATCCTTTTCAATGTGGACCACTAAATCAAGAATTAATTGGCAGCGACATTAGTTGCTAATTATTTAATGCCTTGAAAATAATGGATGTGTATTTTCTTTTATTGGAGCTATTCGTAAAATTGTTACTGAGATAAGAGTTACAAATTATGTTTAGTGTTAATACATACAATTAAGATAGTAGTTTTCTTACTGAAAAAAATGAACAAAACAATTATAAAGCAATTTCAAAGGTGAGCAGTGATAAATAATTTATTAATTGGGTTTAGTTTAGGTAATTGTGAGAAAAAGTATTATTCTCTCCACCTAATTCTAATTCTCGTAAGTGACATGTTAAGTTTTTAATGATTATAGTGTTGTGGTGTTCTTGATTCCCTTGTTGGCAAAGCTTTCAGTTTCTATAAAATATTCTTTACCCTAGTACCATCTTTAGAATGAGGGAAAGTGCATAGCGAGTTTCCCTACGATGTGCTTTTCACATGAATAAATAAAAATAAAATAAAACTAAAAAACAAAAACATAAATAACCTTGAATTGTAAATGTTTGAGACTAGATTTCAATGAGAAACTAAGGTGGAATTAATGCATTAGGTAAATATTTCACGAAAGGTGGAAAACATTTTTCTTGCTACAAAATATATGCTACACAATAGAAGGTCGACATTAACAAATGTTGTGCTCCCTCTTTTGAATGTTCATAACCCAATCATCAACCTTTGTGCATGTGAAGTACAACAACCAAGTATATCTCGAAACAGAAGGAACCGAATTGAGCAAGTACAAAACACATGATAACAAGTTGTGAAAGAGTAAAAATAACACTCCTTATGAGATACTCCTCACTGAAACATGTTAGGGTCCTACTCTAACCCCCTTAAGTAGATAGATATATTTCTATGTATGGAGGCCATCTCTAGTAAATAAGGCCCATGAAGTAGTGTGAAAGCAATACTTGTAACAAGGCTTACTAGAAGGTTCAACCTACTAGAAAGTTCTTAGGAGGTAGATAGAACTATATAAAGAAGTAGAAATAATGTAATGAGATGTCTTGTGAGGTTTATTGTAATCGGACCTCTGCTCATTTGGAGGTTTCCCCCTCGAAGAGGCAAGTGAGCATTTCTCTCATCAATAAAGGTATAACTACATGTGGTAATCTGGTTCTTTTATCGCCTATTGTTGTGATAATCTATGATTTCTGCAATAAATCTCGGTATGTTCTATTAATTTTGATCTTAATATGCTAGTTTTATAATAAAGATCACCACAAGTGGTATCAAAAGACTTCCTCGAGCCAATATTTTAGAGATTTTTTTTAGGTTAGAGACGTTATCCATTGTCAATAAATAACACAATGATATGTCATTAAATGGGTAAATATGTGGTAGAAGAAGAATACACACATGAAATACATGTAGTTTCACCTCGTTGGACTCCCAGCTTGTAACCCCTTCAAGTAGTATCGCATAACACAAAACATGTATATGAAATTTCACTTCCACATACCCTTGGGTATATAGGAAGTCCCCAAGGTTACCTGAAACTAGCTTTAGATAAGTCGATCAACCGTCTTGTTGCTATATTGCACCAAGAACAACACTAGGGAAGATTACTCTTTAGTATCTGGGTAATATAGTAGTACAAATAAGGGTACAATCGAGCCTCATTAGTTGATGCCCTGAGTGATTGGGTTAAGTACTATTGTTCGACCCTACATGTATATCAGAGAGCTATAGCACCTGACACTCCCTTACCTGCAAGACCTTGGAAACCCTGCTACTTGCTGCTAGTCCACAAAATTCCTACATAAACTACAATATTGAGAATTTGAGGATTTCATCAGTGTAGCAATATCAAGAAAGAGTGTAACCCTATAGGAGTTAAAAAAAAATAAGAAATCTTGGTCCTACCCACATGCTTATTTGAGACCTGCCTCAACAGAAACCTTGTGTCCAGTTGATCGTCATGGTACCACTCTCTAGTAAGTATTTTTGGTGGACCCACTCACCTGACTACTAGGCAACTATCTCAACAAACCTAGAACACAGTGTTGATCTCCTTGGTACAACTCTTCAATAACCTTTTTCTTATGGGCCCACATATCTACGACTACTCAGGGTTGCATAACTATCTACCATAGTCTCCTCTTTGGAAACTCTATGTGATGAGTTGCAACACAAATATATTACAACCACTCCTTTTATTAGCAAAATATTGATGCCATTCATGACAAGCTTGCCAACTTGGAGTCACTCCCATACCTGTTGTCTAAAATCATGGTGATGCAAACTCAAATCCTTGCTTCACAATCCATGGGTTATCAATGGCAGGACCAACTATCCCAAAAGGAAGGAGTTGAATCATCTAATCCCAATGGGCCTCACTCTACCCCACTTGTTCATGATCTTATGACTCAAACGTGGTACAAAATTCCTAAAGTGGATCTCAACAAATTTGATGGATTTGACCCCACAGGTTGGGTCACTCAAATGGAAAATTATTTTTCCCTACATGACAACATAGATGACTTAATGAAACTTTGTGTGGGTGTCTTATATTTAGATCTTAAACATTGGCAATGGTGGCAATGGCATAAGAACTCCCATAGAGATTATATTGCTTGGACACAATTTGTCCCAAATGTCTATGAATGCTTTGAAACAGGCACTCATTCTTTGGGATGACTAACCATGCTTAAAAAAATTGGTACAATCGATGAGTTCTTCTCTGCTTTTGAGAAAACGACCATCCACACAAAAGGAATTTCCAATACTTTTTTCAAGGAATTCTTTATTAGTGGTTTGAAAGAAGAGACATGTGCATGAGTCTTAATGGCTCGCCCTACTACTTGGTTGGAATCCTCTCAAAGAGGTCAATAATCCCAAAAGGCGATCAATTTTCAAATTAAAAAGACACCATTTATTCCCTATCCATGTCCCACTATTGCTCCCACAACCAATCCCTCTCAGTCCTCTCCATACATCAAGATCCACAAGTTAACTCACATCGAGATTGTGAAACACCAACTTATAGGTCTATGCTACAACTATTGTGAAAATGTGAGGCTTCAAATGGGTGATTATTCCTTGAAAACACACATGTTTTCTATTGAAATGGTTGGTTGTGACATTAGCTTAGGTGTTAAATGGTTACGAACATTAGGTCCCCTCCTTTTGAATTTCCATGAGTTATATATGAGTTTACAGTAGGATGGGAATCACTACTCTTTCAAAGGAATCACAATCGATTATCAAGAGATCATCGACTCACACCATATGGAAAAACCTCTTAAAAAAGGGAAAGCAGTCATTGTGGATCAATTACATGCCATTTGACCCTTTAAGACTCATTCTCAACCCATTCATCCTCACATGAAGTTAATTTTGTCCAAACGCCAATCTATATTTGAACCTCCCCAAGGCATACCACCATCTCTATGAGCATGATCATTCTATTTTGTTTATACCATGTAGCTTACCACCCAATGTGTGCCTCTATCACTATCCATTTCCCCAAAAAATGAAATAGAAAAGATAGTTCAAGAGTTTTTAGAAGCTAGTGTCATCTTCCCTAGTACTATCCCTTATTTATCATCGACCGTCATGGTCCTCAAGAAAGAAGGCACTCGGTGCATGTCCTAACTTTTGATCTCTCAAAAAAATAGTCAAGGATAAGTTCCCCATTTCAGGCATTGCTAATCTTTTGAATGAGCTTAAGGGTTCTCAATTCTTCACCAAACTTGATCTTTTCTTGGGCTATCACCAAATTTGCATGAAGGAGGTGGAAATTCCTAAAAAATATTTAGCACTCACGAAGGCCATTATTAGTTCTTGGTGATGCCCTTTGGCCTTTTCAATACACCTTCCCCCTTCTTGAGTCTCATGAACAAAATATTTCAACCATTTCTTCGTCATTTTGTCTTTGTCTTTTTTAATGACATTGATCTACAATAAAACTTGGCATGCCCATCTCACCCATGTGGATCAAGTCTTACAACTACTTGTTAATTATCAACTCTTTCTCAAGAGGTCCAAATGTGCCTTTGGTGTCTCTAAAGTGGAACATTTGGGCCATATTATTAGCCATGATGGTGTACATGTGTGGAGCCACAGAAAATTGAAGCAATGAACTATTGTCCCTTCCCCAAAACTCTTAAAAGTTTAAGATGTTTTTTTGGTCTCACTGGTTATTACAAAACGTTCATAAGGAACTATGGTAAGATTTCATCTCCCCTCACAACCTTTCTTAAAAAAAATGCTTTCAATTGGAATGATGCCATAGAACTGGCCTTCCAAGATTTGAAAAATGTTATGTGTACAACCACAATACTTACCCTACCAAACTTCGCTAAGACTTTTGTCTTAGAATTTGACACCTATGATAAAATCATTGAAGTAGTACTCATGCAAGAGGGACAACCATTGGCTTTTACCAACAAACAACTATGTGAGAGGCACTTGGGAAAATCAACTTATGAAAACATGACGATGGCTATAATATTGCATGTTGTGGATATTTTGTGTCCATACCTGCTTGGGAAACGTTTACATATTAAAATTCATCATCACTTCTTGAAATACTTCCCGGAGCAAATGATTTTTTCCCCCAAGCAAAATAAATGGGTTACCAAAATGTTGGGATATGGCTATGAGATAATTTATAAATTTTTTAAAGAGAATGTGGTAGAATATGCTCTCTCTCTCGAAATTATGAAGAGTATGGGTCCCTCTTTTCACTCTCCTTCATAGTAGCATACTAGTTAAATGAAATCCACAAAGAACGATCAACATATCCCAAGATCTCCCACTTGATACAACAACTTCAAATGGAACCCCATTCATATTAGGGCTACACTTGTAAAACTGAAGAACTTCTCTATAAAGGGAATATTTATTTGAACAAACAATCAAAATTTAAAAAAAAGGGTGTTATCTGAACTCCATGCTTCTCCAACAATAGTTCATTCAGGGTTCCACAAAGCATATGAAAGGATCAAACATTCATTTTTTGGGGAAGGAATGAAGAAGGAAACTTTGTGGAAAAATGTGGCATTTGCCAACAACAAAATGGAGAGACAGTGAAACCTCCAAGTGAACTGCAACCTTTAACCATTCTACTAGCTTTATGGATTGACATTTCTATGGTCTTCATAATGGGGTTACCCGAATCTAGAAATAAATATATCATCATGGTTGTGATTGATCGTCTTTCCAAATATTCTCATTTTTTTTCTCTACAACACCCCTTTCAAGCCTTTATGGTTGCTTAAATATTCTTGGATAATATCTTTAAATTCCATGGTATGTCGCAATCTATTATGACAGACCATGACCCCACTTCCACTATAAATTTTTGTCAAGAGTTGTTTCATCTCTAGGGAGCTCAATTGAATATTAGCACCACATATCACCCCCAAACTAATGGTTAGACTAAAGTTGTCAACAAGTTCTTGGAAGCATATTTACGATGCATTACTTTCAAAGCGATAATCCCAATGGGTTTAGTGGTTACCTCTAGCAAAATGGTGGCATAATAAAAATTATCATGGTGCCACTCGAATAACTCGCTTTGAGGCTATCTATGGCCAAAATACCCCATTAGTACTATCCTACTTACTCGAAGTCTCTACAGTGCAAGAAGAAAACAAAACCTCACAACTTCGGCCAACATTCTCTGCACTCTCAAGGATAATTTGGTAATGGCTAAAAATAGGATGAAGCAACAAGCTAATCAACATCATTTATAACATCATTTTGTAGAAGGGCATTAAGGGTTCCTTCATCTGCAACCTTCTAAGTAGACCTCCCTCAAAGACAACCACGACTAGAATATTCCTCCCAAGATTTATGGCCCCTATAAGGTCCTCAAATGTATTGGGCCAGTGGCTTATAAATTGGAGCTTCCTAGAAACTCTAATCATCCAATCTTTCATGTCTCCTACTTAAGAAAAGTGGTTAGATCTAATTGTTGTATTCAAACTATCCTTCTAGAACTAAGTGAAGAAGTTTCCATTTGGTTGCAACCCGAAGTAGTCCTTGACAAAAGAGAGCGTCATCTTTGCTAGCACACTATCCAAGAGGTCCTGATACAATGGAAAGATACACTACCCGAAGATGTCACATGGGAACCAAGATAGATCCTTTAGAAATTCCCTCATCTCCATCCTTGAGGACAACCTTGTTTTATAAGTGAAATGGCATGTTAGAGTCCTACCCTAACCTCCTTGAGTATATAGATAAGYTGTTATGCATGGAGACCATCTCTAGTAAATAAGGCCCATGTAGTAGTGTGAAAGCAATAGTTGTGAAAAGGCTTACTAGAATGTTCCACCTACTAGAAAGTTCCTAGGAGGTGGATAGAACTATATAAAGAAGTATAAGCAATGTAATGAGATGTCTTTTGAAGTATGTTGTAATCATAGCTCTTCTCATTTGGAGGTTTCCCCCTAGAGGAGGAAAGTGAACATTGCTCTCATTAATAAATGTATAACTATTTGTGGTATTCTTGTTCTTTTATTACCTATTGTTGTTATAACTTATCATTTTTGTAATAAATATGGGTATATTCTATTAACTCTACTCTAAATCTTCTAGTTTTATAATAAATAACACCAAAAAACATGACTATGCCCAATAGAATTGGAGGCATTGAGACAGTTGATTATGTACTGACAAAAAATGGCATCCATGGACAATGAAAGATTTCTATTAAAATCAACCAAGATGAACTAAAAAGGAAGGAGAAAACTTAGAATCGATAGTGCAAAAAATGGTTTGAAGAGTGGAATATAGGAGAAGAAATGTGCTCTATAGATAAAAAGGCATTGAAAAGTCATGTACAATAATGCTATATGTAGGGAAAATGAAGAAAAAACGCCAAAATAAAGCATACTACATAGATAACTTCAACAAATAGGTGGAGATCAAAGTGCACGAATACTTGAAACTTTACATCCCATGGCATGAAAACAAGTAATAACATAGCTTAGAACCATCTCACATAGTTTGATATGTGAAATAGGAAGATGAGAACAATCCAAGGAATTGTAGACATGGAAAGGTTTCATTTATTATGTGAAAATGAGAGGTAGAAACTAAGCAATACTTCTACATTACAATGCAACATACTCACAAATCAGTTAGTTGTTGCATTGCACATCAGAGGCTATGAATCAACATTTCAAGAGGATCTAGTGAGTAGTACAAAAAAGTTTGTTGAGAAAATTATGCAATCAAGAAGCAAATGGGTAAGAGAAGAGTCAACATAACAACTAGCCATTGATGTAAAGAAAAACATGTTAGACTTAGTTGAGTAGAGTAAGCCCATGACTTTAAGCTACCATTACTATGCTAGCTCCAATTATGATATTTGTTCTTTATTCTCTTAGAAAATGTCATATAGAATGTAAACGTTGTTGTTACATATAACCATTTGATTTTAAGGACAATTTAATGAAATATATATCAATTAATTTATCCTAGCCATTGAACCAAATCCTTCATGTTGATAATGAATGTATCCGGAATAAAACTATATATTTCATAAAACTAATCATAAATAAACTCATATAATCATATTTAATTATCCCATAATTTTTCTATAAAATGTTCATGTATGCATTTTATAATTAATTGAGTTGTGATGTAGTGATTTATTTATGAGAGTTTACCACAACTATTTTAAGTTTGAGTCTTAATGCATTTTTTTTTTTTTTATGACACATTGCTTTAACTTTGATATGGCTAATCTAAATGAAACATTTCAAAAAATTAACTTAAGTGCACTAAAAAATTGAATTTTTTATTTTTATTTTTATTCAATAGATTTTTAATTTATACATTATTTTAAAGCAATATATCACAAAATAAGTATTCACTACAATTTTAGTCTAAGAGTTAGTTTAATTGATTAAACTATCCACTTAAAGTATGTTGTTGTTGAAGAGGTTATAGACAATATGTTCAAATCCAATTGAGGACTTGGAATTATCAATCATTATTGTGATTGGTGATTGAGCCACCTTCCATCTAGATATTTCAGAGAAAAAAAAATCCCACAAAAATTCTCTTGAAAAAAAATACATATTCTACAAATTCTTTGATATTTGACAAGTTTTGTTTCCTTTCATATGTCAAAGATAAAATGAGAATCTAACAACTTTTAGTTGTTGAATAATATAAATTCATAGAAACTAGTTGTTAAGATAAAATTATAGAATTGTTGAAAATGCATTCACAAAGTGCATTTTGATTCCATTTGAAAAAATCATAAGGTCTTATATACTTCCAAGCACCAAGGACACTTAAAACAAAAGTAGAAAAATATGAACAAAGGCCATTCCCATCACACTCTAACTATGCAAATCCATAGAGTGCCTTCAGGCTCAAATGCAAAACATAGGTTTCATTGTCAATGTGTTGAAGTAATGCCAATTTACCAGGAACCACTACTTGGTCGTTCACCGGATGGATAGGTGGTCCATAAAGAACGCTCCCACAATCGATGGTCCATAGGGAGCAGTGATGGGCCCACAATCGATGTAAAGTTGGATCACACAAACCGGGAACAACCACCATCAAAGTTGTGAGCGTTCAATAGTCAACAACGCTTAGAGTTTGGGATTAAATTAGGAGTTTCGATAAGGTATCTTATCGTTGGAGGAGTAAGGGGGTTCTCGTTTACGTTACCTAGGCTAGACCTTGGGGGAATATCAATCTACAGGTTATGATATGAAGAGGGTGTCTTATTATATGAAGAGGGAAACGTTTTTATATCAACCCATTTGGAGAATCCATGCATTGTGGGTGGATTCATGACAGTGTTTTGAGGTTTGGATTTCTCCATTGTCTGGTTCACAACGTTTATGTGGGGTTATTGTATTCTATGTTGAGGTGTTGGGTTTGTTTTTTTTAAAGATAATTTTTTTTATTTGGATAATATATTTAAAGAAAATAAGTTGTTTTCAATGACTTTAAAAACAATTAGGGGCACTATTAGTTGGCATATAATGTATGATGGAATTGATATGAGAAGTTTACCGCTGAAAATATGATATGGTAGAGAGATGTACACTTAGATTATGGGGTTTTGGGTGGGATTAGTATGTAATTTGGAGTTGGATAACTACTTGGCATGGTGATGTATGATGGATTTGATATGAGAGGTTGATCCTTACAGAGGATGAATAACTACTTAGATTTTGGATAGGATTAGTATACATTTTCGATTGGAAGAAAATACAATTTTTTTATTATTCTACTCTTTGCGTTTCCTCACTATAAATTTTGTTCGATTAATCGGAGTTTATGTTTTGAATGATTTAATGATCCTTGACCCTATTTGTTAAATTCAGTTTGACGATAAATGTTTAGAGGGGTTAAGAGAAATGTCTCCATGATGGAGGTGAATGGAGTGCTATGTTTCCTCACCCTTCTGCTCTTTTGTTGAAGAATTATGATTATGTCATTGGTTGTTTTGGGGCATGGGCTTAATTGCAGTTTATGGCCCAAATTTTGATGCTCCAATCGACGCTCGGTTGCAATCTCAGTGTCCTGTGATGGTAACTTCCGAGAATCCCATTGTTGCAATATATGCACATATTAATGCCCTGCAATATTTGCATTGATTGTACCCAAGCTCATATTGGTATCTCGTACTACTGTTAGCAATACTTTTGTTTCCTTGAAAATCTTTCTTTCATGTTTTCTATCTTTTAAATCCCTTTTGGTCACCCTTTAGTTGTCAATCCCTAATAGAGCGGGAAATGATGGGGAGAATATGGAGGAGCCGAGGGTTATTGGCGGAAAGCCTATTCAAATTTGTTGCAGAACTTCTCGCTTTCCATGTCCTGTGTTGACCTGAAGTTTGGTTCCTGACTGTTGTTTCTTCTTCTTTTTTGTTTTGTGTCAGTCTAGTAGATGGGCTAGTATTTCGTTTTTTACTGGCTTGGCATCCTTATGCACTCAACGTTCTTAACTGTTTTGTTTGTCTCTAATTCTCCTTCCCAAGCTATTGGTTACTCTAGTTGAACAGTTGCTTTGGGTCATCCTTTGGTCGATTCCTCCTTTTTCGTCTTCCCTGTTCCTGAGTGGGTGGGGCTTTTATTATCTTTTCACTGGTGTTTTGAATAGGAGTGGGACAAACTCCTGGGATCATGGACCTTACAGAATTTGATTCCTGGTCTACTTGCTTGTCAACTACAGTGGGACAGTGTTGACCGAGCTTTGTGGACTTTGTTTTTGTTAGAGTCTTCATCATTGTTATGGAGCATAAGTTAAAGACACTTATGAGCCCAGAGGACGAGGAAATTTGGAGGCGTGTGGGGCTTTTTGATTCAGTGGATAAGCTGTAGCAGGGGTCTTCGGGCTGCACACCCTTTTTAAACAAGCCTTCTAACTCGACTAACTTACCTTGTAATCCTTCTCTTCTCACCCTTCATCATTCAACCTCTCTAGAGTCTGCCCCCTTTCCCTCAGTTAGTTGGAGGTCTAGTACTCAGTCGACCTTTGTGCCTCCAGGTTTTTCAAACCCATCTTCATCTTCCTTGCGAGGACTTAAGGAACCAATTGCTCAGGTCCAGTCTGCATCTTTCCACCGTAAGCTGTGGAAAGCCAAAAATAAGGCCAAGCGCTTGGTATTAGGCAATGATGTGGGTTTAGAAGACACCTGCAAAATGGCTCTCTGCTCTCTTGTAGGTCGTCTGTCTTATAAGTCATTGAGCAAAGGCTCTCTTGAGGAGTGGATAAAGCACCAGTTGGTTCCTCTCCTTGGTTATTATCCGGAGGTTATCTTTCTCACTAAAGGTTGGCTTGGGTTTATATGCAACTCCACTGAGGATGCCACCCTTTTACTGAGTCTGCTTTGGGTCTTTGGGGGCAGTAGTCTTATGCTGAAACGATGGAGGATTGCTTTCAATCCTGATACAGAGTTCTTTCAGTTCAGACATCTGTGTGTACTCCTTCCCGGTCTCCCATTGCTTTTGTGGAATGAAGGAGCCTTAAGGGCTATTGGCGATACTCTAGGGAGATTCATCGCATTGGACTCCAAATCTCTTAGCTCTCCGATGCGTAAGATGGGTCGAATTCTAGTGGAGTTGGACATCTTCAGTGGTTTATCGAAGACTATAGAGATAGAATGGAGAGGTCGAAAAATTGCTCAGCCACTGGATTATCTTGGTCTGTCGTTCTGCTGCAACCTTTGTTGTCAAACGGGACACCTTCATCATGACTGTAAGGGGGAGCTCATGGAGAATCTATCTAAATATTATGAACTACAGAGGAGTCCTCCAGCTTATATAGAAGTTGATGCCTCTTTGGATTTCTTGCATGAATCCTTGGGAGTCTCTTCCTCTTCTCTGCTTGAGCATGATTGTAGCCTTTTTGGTAAGTTACAATCACTCTATCCTCTACTATTTAAATCCTTGTCCTGTGAGGAGAAGGAGGCCATAAATAAATCGGAATGGTTACTGGATAATACCCTATCGAAGAAAGCCATTCTCAGGCGCTTACTCTCAGAAACCTTTCGTTCCACTCCTTCGTCTTCCTCCTCTCTTATCCATCCGATAGAAGCTCCCTTTCCCAACTTCTCCTCTCCAATTCTTCAGTCTGAAACTTCCTTGCAGACATCTCCTTCTCTTCCCAGGAGTCCCACTGCTCCTACCATTACTGAAGACGCTCCTCTATCCAGTAATTTATCTGCTTTGAACCAACCTTTAGGCTCCTTTCTGTCTCCCCCTTTGTGGTACAATCCAGTCCCTTCCCTCGCTACCCTATCCGATAGTAATCCTGTGCCTTTCATTTCCTCTATGGAAGACGTGGTCCAACTCTCTACAATCCTGCCAAGCTACAAAGAGGCAGCGGAGGAGGACTCAAGCCTCTTTGAAACCCTTGGTTCCTTGTTTCCTAGCTTTAATGTGGCCCATATCCCTCAGCCACTACCCGTATTCCTAGAAAAGAAAGTTGTCGACTCAACTGTGGACATTGGCTCATCTTCCTCTCAGCTCACAGGCAAGGGAGGTAAAGATTTTTCCTACTCAAGGGGTTTGGCCTCTGAACTGTCACCAATCAAAACAAGAATCTCTCGGAAGAAACAGGCGAGTTCTAGTCATAAGGAAAACGACAGTGTTCCTACTTCCCCGGATTCAGGGGCCCTTAGAGCAATGAAGGCCAAGGGCGAAGTGATGTTATTTCTCTCCTTGAACATTCGAGGGATTGGAGGCACCCTCAAAGATGCCTCGATTAATAGACTGTTGGATCGTACTAGGCCAAACATTGTGTTTTTACAAGAGACTCTTTCAGATGAACAGAAAGCGAGAGATTTTATGCTCCAACTTCATCCTTCTTGGGTTGTTGCTACTGTGAACTCTTTAGGAACTTATGGTGGTTTACTGGTTGCTTGGGACCCAAAATCCTTTGATTTGAATCCATTCCTGACTGTTGGCAGCATTTTAATAAAAGGTAGCTGTGTTTTTTCCAAAAAGGAGGTGGCATTCCTTAATTTCTATGGGCCATGTACAGAACAAAAGCTTTTCTGGAGTACAATTGCAAAGAGCGGTATCCTTACTATCCTGAATATATCATAGTAGTTGACTTAAATTTAATTTTGTCCTAGGAAGAAAACTGGGGTGGATCCTTTGTTCCAGGTTCTATCGAGTTTTTTATGAGACTTACTCACCTCCTTGAAGTTGGTCGATCTTAAGCCGAGAAAGATGGTCCCTACTTGGCACAACGGGCGTGCTGGCCAACATGCTATTGCCAGAAGGCTTGACAGATGCTTAGTCTCTGAAAGAACCTTTTCAACTATGGGCCTTTCAAGATCGTGGGTGGAATACCCCTATATCTCAGATCACGCTCCTATTCTTATTCAACTGGAGAATGCTTCGGTGTACAAGGCGTTTCCATTCAAGTTTAATGCTCAATGGTTGCAGGAGTCTGAATTTAAAAACCTGGTTTATTCAATTTGGAGGGACCCTCGTTTCCTGATGGAGGGTAATAGACAACAATGACTGGTATGGAAGCTTAAAAAACTTAAGATTCAAACAAATATCTAGATTAAAGAAGGTTTGCTTAAAAAAAAAAAGTCTTTGGAACACTGGGAAACGAAAATCGAGTGGTTGTTATTTAAATCAGCGGTGGGCTCCTTATCCTTGGAGGAAAATGGATATCTTTGTGTGATGGAAACTAATAGAAACAACTCTCTGCGAGGGGAGGAGGAGTCTTGGCGATTACGCAGCAAGGTTACTTGGATTCAGAGTGGAGACTCTAATACTAAATTCTTCCACAAGATGGAAAGCTATAACAGAAACTGAAAGCATGTGTGGAAATTAATTTCGGGCACTGGAAACAAAATTACCGGTCAAGAGGCGATTAAAGAGGAAGCAGTTAACCATTTCAAGGATTTCTTTAAAGCAAAATATAGAACAAATTACTAGGAACTTGTGATATTTTGTAGCCTTTATCCTAGTATGGTTACTGAGGATGAGGTTGATTCGCTCCTTAACTCTGTTACTCTGGAAGAAATCAAATCTGTTCTAGAAAATTTTAAAAAAGATAGAAGCCCGGGTCCTGATGGGTGGACTACTGAGTTTTTCATTTCTTTCTTCGATCTAGTAGGAGAAGATCTGCTCGAGATGGTGGAGGACTCGAGGAGGAATGGAAAACTTTATGGAGTTCTTAACTCGACTTTCCTGGCCCTTATACCGAAGGAAAACAAGTCAGTCTCCTTTGATGATTATCATCCTATCGCCTTATGTAATCTTATCTACAAGGTGATCTCAAAAATCCTTGCAAATCGGATAAATCCTATTCCATCAAAGTGCCTTTCTTCAGAACAACTTGGATTCTTAAAGGGTAGAAGAATTCAGGATGCTATTGGTTCGGCCCGTGAGACTCTCCACAACATAAAAAAAAAGGAATATTAAATCTTTGGTGTTGAAATTAGACCTTAAAAAAGTCTATGACAACATAGACTGGGAGTACCTAAGAGGTATTACTCTCGGTATGCTTTGGGGTAAAGCTCGCGGAATGGATAATGTGTTGCGTTACTAGTGCCAGTTTTGCAGTTTTGATAAATGGTGAGGCGACGAATTACTTCAAGAGTTGGAGGGGGATTCATCAGGGATGCCCTTTATCTCTGTATTTGTTCATTTTGATAATGGAAGGAATAAGATTGATGTTGTCCAGTGGAAGTGCTAATTAGAGTATTTTTGGTATAAAGGTAACATAACATTTAAAAATTACCCATTTAATGTTTGTTGATGATTTCCTTGTAATGTCTAAGGCAGACCTGAAGGAATGGAGATTGATATTAGACATGCTTCAAGCTCACTATTCTGCTTCGGGACTCTGCATAAATTCTTCAAAAACTATTGTTCACTATTGGGGGCTTAAGGATCTGAAGCTTGAGCTCTTAAACGCCATATTACCGTTTTCTTTTTCTGATTTAAACTTGGGATTCAAGTACTTAGGCTATCATTTAAAGCCAGGAGTGGCCAAAGCAGAGGATTGGGGCTGCTTGGTGGCTGAAATAGAAAAAAAAATTGGGCTATAGTGTAATTAGTGGCTTTCGTTGGGAGGGAGATTAATTTTGGTCAAATCCGTATTGGAGAGTCAATCAGTCTTTTGGATGTCTATGGAGGTGATTCCAAAATCTGTTTTAAACCACATCCGACAACTTATGTTTTATTTCCTGTGGAGTGGTCAGAAGGAAACACATCACTTCTATCTTTGTAGATGGGACCTCCTTGCAAGACCAAAACAATGTGGAGGATGGGGACTCAGAAATTTAGTTACTTTCAATTCAACTTTATTGTCAAACACCCTTTGGAGGGCGTTCATGGTTGAAATCATTTGGCATAGTATTCTATTGGATAAATATATTGGGGCTTCTTCTGTAATCGAATGGCTTCGTCAATCAAATCACCAGTAGCAGAAGTCATCCAGCATTTGGAGCGGCATGACCAAGAGCATTCCGGTGTTATTGCATTGGCTTCAGTGGAAGCCTGTTTCTGGAAATTCGATATTGATAGGCATGGATAAAATTGTCGGTCTGGAGGATAGCTCTATCCTCTCAGACTCCCTTCAATCGCAGTTGTCTTTCACTCACATTTAGGTCCTAGCACAGGCAAGAGATACCGTGGGCGTATCTCCCTTTCTTGATCAGTGGTGCACGAGTGAATCTTTGGGACTTTCTGGTCAGAACGCTTCAAAATGGGATAGTTTCATAATTACTTTGAGGGATGCAAGCCTATCACTTAATTCTGGTGCAGACAACTTGGTGTGGGTCGGAGGGGATGCTTCTGGGGTAATTTCAGTAAAAAATCTCTATCAGGTTCTAATAAAACCTCTGGATTTCCACTGTGATAAAGCCTGGGTTCTTAAGTTGTGGAAGTGGCCAATACAGCTAAAACTCAAATGGTTTTTGTGGCTGGCAGCCTTTGAAAAAATTCTTACCTTGGATACGCTCCAAAGTAAAGGCTGGGAAGGCCCGGGGGTGTGCAAGCTCTGCAACTGCAACGCTGAAAATGTCAATCATCTTTTAATCCATTGCTTGTTCACAAAGGCAATTTGGCTTCGTCTGTCTGAAATCTACCATTTAAAACTCCAATGGGCTAGAACAACGGTCTTAGATTCCTTAAATGTGTGGACTTTTGAAAAATCTGCTTCGGTTAGCCTGGCTTCCATTGCTTGCTAGCATATTTGGATTGAGAGGAATAAGGTTTTATTCGAGGATCACACTCCCTCTTATCTCGCAGTGGTGCATAGGATTGTTGTTACCTTCTCTTGGTAGCCAGCTACATTAAATCCTATTCCAAATAGAGTGATTGATTTTATTCACATCGAGGACTTCACTTTGGCTTGCTTCGATGGAGCGACCCTTTTATCATGGGGGTGTTGTGCAACGACTGGTTTCTTCAATACACATGCTTTGAGGGTCACCAAATGGTAGATCAATTGCGGAGCAGGTACAAACACAAAGGAGGAGCTAATGGGTTTGTGGGTGACCCTCACTTTGGCAATGCTTTGGGCAATTGATAAAATACAGATCTTGGGGGATTCGAAAGACATTATTGATTAGATAAATCAAAAGGGTCAACTTCAAGCGGTGAATTTAGAAGGCTAGAAATTAAAAACAAAGGAACTGACACATAATTTTAAAGAAATTAGTTTCCATCACATTTACCGAGAGCATAATAAAGAGGTAGACTTATTGTCAAAGCGAGCGTTAAAGGAACCCAAAGGTAGACTAACTGTTTATCATTGGAAAAATGGGGAAGAAATCCTTCCTACCCATCTAAATATATTTGAAGATTGAGCGTTTTGAGTATCTCGGTGAGAAAGTAGGTGGTTTTGAGGACAACTGTATTTTTCTATCATCTTTTTTCCATCCTTTATTTAAGTTGGTTTCGATATGTTGTTGCGTGATCAGCTCATTAGTCTCTTCTGTTTTTCAGTTTAGCCAGAGTTTCATTTGGTTGCTCTTTCTCAGTATCGGTCAGAATCGATACCGTGTATGTAAAAAAAATTATACCTTTATATAATTTTGAGATACTTTTCTTCGTGAAAAAAAAATCCCTTTTGGTGGCGCCATCTAATTTTTAATAACGTCACCTTAATTTTTCCTCAAGCTTTTTATCGTTCTTGTGAACGTCTCAGAGTATTTAAAACCTTGATAGGTAAAGAACGTTCAACCTGGTTGGAGGATATTTTTGAACTTCCCTGCACCATTTCTGTTATGTTTTTCGCAACCCTCTTGAAACATCGTCTATGTAGGTTTTGAACAACGACATGATATTTTAAATAAAAACATCTATGAGGTTAATTTAGATCCCTTCAATCTTTAAAGGATGTTGTTACTGTTGTTTATCTATTACTTAACTTTATTACAACATAACACGATGCGTCGATTACATCTGTGCCTTTGGAATTTGAATGTATTCGTTCTCTAAATCTATTATAATAATAAATTGTGTACTCTTTGTTATCGCACAATATATAGTTTCCCAAAGACTAAAGGTAAGTAAGCCTAGATTGGCGTAACATAGTGGTAGTCCTATCACTTTCACCCCAATAAGATACCTCTCTTTATTTAGGAGGAGAAGAAACTCACTCCAAGGGAGATGTCCCAAGACCTAGTTGGTTGATGAAGGGTAAAAAGACCAAGTAAAACCCACCGCTCTCTCTAGGTCACTCGAGAAAAAAAATCACTTGGTAGATTTTGGATAGGATTAGTATACATTTTAGATCAGGAGAAAATACAAATTTTTTTCACAAATTTGTCAATCACAGAAGGAACATTAATTTAGTTTGGATAATTGTAAAGAAAGATAGTACATGGGCACAAAACTTCAAGGATATAGTAGCAAAGGATGTAAAATATTTATCAACCCTCTTCAAAGAATACTCTCGTGCCACTATAGCAGAGTTATTAAAACTATCAAACTCTTTTCCAAACTTTGTCATTCTTGAAGACAATTAGGCTTTGATGGAGGAAGTGGGGAAATAAGAGTTGCTTAGTACTCTCCAAGGTTTCTAGAAGTACAAAATTCTAAGGCTAGATGGCCTTCCTATGAAATTCTTTTTAGGTTGCTTTGGTTTAATAGAGGTAATTTAAGAAGGGTGGTAGAGGCTAGTAGAACAAATGGGAAGATGTCAGGAGCCTTCAACACTACCTTTCCTTCTCTACCAAGGATGGAATTCCAACATCCTTTGGAAAATTCAAGTCAATCTCCCTATGAAATTGTATATACAAAATCATCTCCAAGGTAATTGCAAGAAGACTAAAAAGAATCTTATCAGGGAAAATATCGGAAGAATAGTTTGGATTTCTAGACAAAAGACAAATTCATGAGGTTGTAGGGATTGCTCAAGAAGGTCTATATTCAATTAAAATCAATAATCAAAGGTCAATAGTGATAAAAGTGGACCTCTCCAAATCTTATGACAAGGTAAGCTAGTTATATCTCAAACTTATACTCATTCATCTCATTTTTTGTCATCAATTTGCAAGCTAAGTAAAGAAATGCATCACTTCTTCATCTATTGTTGTTTTAATAAATCGGGCAATATC
>SNQJ01S0008420.1:381073-396093 GCA_010110895.2 Picea sitchensis | reverse complement strand
GATACGCTATGATTATGGGGAGGGACACACCCTCGAACCTTTAAATTCGCATGCCCATATACTTTGTCAATTTCGATGCAATTTTGGGGAGGTACACATCCTCGACCATTTAATTTTTGCATGCCCAGAAGCATTTGTCAGTTCGCTGCAATTTTGGAGAGGGACACCACCTCTGCCATAAATTTGCATGCCCAGATTCTTTGTCAGTTTCACAATTAGAGTGTCAATACCCATTATAATGGTTAATGGAGGAATACTAAACACTTTTGGTCTCTTTTCTGATTCTTTTTCAATATTGGTAATCTTCTCTCTAGATTTGTTATTCATCTTTGTATAGGTTGCATCAAGGTTTTTTTTATCTCCTTCTTGGTCTTATCACAAATTCTCATTACATCACTAGATAACTTTGATATAATAGAATCCTTTACTACAATGATTTTGGTTTCTATTATGGTATGATCCAAAAGTGTTTTTGCAACTATTTAATCCATTTTATACATTCAAAAATATCATTATCCATCACTCTACACTTGTTCTTCATGATTTCCATAGATGAAGCATCACCCATTGCAACTATATGTTTATAATGAACCATTTGATAAAATAGGGAAAACATAAATACATCTTCAATTTAAATAATATGGATCGTGTAAAATTAATCTCGAGGACCATGCAACAAATATATTAGAGGTATTTTACTCAATGGCCAAATTTCAAGGAGTGCTTCTATCAAGGAGACTCCCTGAAGGAGCATAAAAATTATCATTACCACCCCTAAGTAAGATATCGAATGATTGTTGGATTTCATGATTTCTAATCTATTGTTTAGGCCTCAACCCTTAGAATTTAAAGTGCTTATTTACTCCCTAAATGTATTGACCCAACTACCCCTTTTCTGGAATCAATGGATGGAATCACACTAGTGTTGAATGATTTTGTGGACATTAGAATCCTTGTGCAAATTGAAATGTAATGTAAGGAATGTTTGTTCTAGATAATATATTTCTAGCGCACATAAAAATATAATGTATTGAATGATTTTTGTAGACATTGGACTTTTGGTGCTATGAAAATTTGTTGATGTGTAATGTCTAAGTAATGGGTTCTCTGGCGCCATTGAATTAATGTTGATATCAGAAGGATTGATTGATTATTTGGTTTTCGCCTTAATTTGTTTGATACTTTGATCCAGGTGGATATCAGTGGCCACCCACCTTTTCCAACTGGCTCAAAACAGTTTTCTGACAATTTTGACAATTTACTATTTTTAGCAGGTTTTAACTTCTGGGGCCATTTTGAGGGCCTAAATGAAGGTTTTTCAGGATCGACCCAATTCAATGATAGCTGAAGGCATGATTGAGGCCCCAAAATGAATCTCCTCGATGATACCTTTCCAATGGTTATAATATGCCTACAATGGAGATCGTATGCAAAATTTACAACCCCGGGAAGTTGATGCACCAACTTACCCAAATGGGGCCCACATGACTTTTGGCGCTTCGTCTCCTAGGGTTAGGTTTTTGGATGTCGAGGGTTTTTGGCATTCCTATTTATTGTAAAAATTCCTTCAGATCCTCATTGTAATCATCTTCTTGCGAATGCGAGTATCCATCACATCTCTTCTCAGAGATAAGCTGCCACCATTCTAGCGAGTCTTTCACTATGTATTTTTTACAGTCTCTGTACATTTCTTTCATTAATAGAAATCGTGTATTACTGTATATCTATGTTTATGGTTGCATCTCTGATACATTTCTATTATATTATTGAATTTCTGCGATATTTTTATGAATTTCTTTATTATATATCCACTCTCATTTCGTGACGAAAATAATCCAGATCAGTGGTATCAGAGCAGGATGTTCTTGATCATTTTTTCAGTGCATGTCCCTGACAAGGTCCGAGTATAGAAATTTGGGTCTCGAGCTTGTCTCTCTTGAATACAACCGCTCTCGCACACCCAAGAAACCCTCAATGGCGGAAGAAAATAAAAACGATGGAGCAGATGATCCTATCAGTCTGTTGCTTGAGCAAGCTCTCATGTGACAGAGGGACGAAACGATGGAGAATTTTTCCCACATCCTTCAACGCCTGTCGATATCAACATGTGCATCTTCATCAAGTGACCACTTTGGAAGCACCTCACCTTTCAAGGTAAAATTTAATTTTGATATTTCTGTATTTAAAGGACAGATAGATGCAGAAGCCCTAGAAAAATGGTTAACTCTGCTATAAGGTTATTTCTCTGTTCAAAATTTTTTCGACAGAGAAAAGATCACCTTCGCACTCCTTAAAGCTCTCCCTCATGTCAAACATTGGTGAGAAACTTACTAGGAGAAAATTTCCACAGAGGAGTCTGGAATATATGGGGCTGAGCCCACTTGGGATCTTTTTGTGGTTGCGGTAAATGAACAATATTATCTTATTGGCAACTATGAGGACCAGTACATGAGATGGACCACACTGCGACAAGAGAGGGGCCAAGAAATTCTGGAGTTCACCAATACCTTCCATACCTTGCACACCAATTTGGGTATCAAAGACTCTGAACGACATTTGGTTCTGAAATATCGTGGGGCTCTACACATATACATCCAAATTGAAATGGATTTTCTGGATATGCTGTTAAAATCAAGTAGAAATTTAAGCACCAGAACAAATGGGAGTTCAGGTCTACAAATCCGCAACAACGAAAGTATGAAATAGACAACCCTAATAGACAGTCTCTCAAAAACCAGTCCAAGCCACGGGAAAAGAAGGGTCACAGGAAGACAAAGAAGGACACCAGAAAATGGTGTGATTTCCACAAAATCCCTTGGCACAACACCGATGGATGTCGCTCAAAAAAATAATTGGTGGCCAATATCAAAGACAAGGAGCTGAACCCTGATTCATAATCTGATTCTTAAAATACTGGTAAAGGACATATCATTGACGCAAACCCCATTTCTATTGTTGCGACCACAACAATTCAAACAGAAGAACCAACAGATCCTGAAGAGGGGGAGCACCTTTTTCATTCACAGATGAGGATGAAGGGACCCCTCTGCATTTTTTTATTGATAGTGGAAGCCAGAAGAACCTCATCTCAACAAAAGTCCTCAAACAGTTAGAATTGTCGACAACACCACACCCGCAACCATACAACATCAGGTGGATTTTCCAAGGATGAGATCTTCATGTCAGCCAACAATGTCGATTTTCATATGACATCCATCCCTTCAAGGATGAGGTATTATGTGATGTTTCCCCAATATATTTCTATGATGTTCTCTTGGGCCAACCATATATGTGGAAGCACCATGCTGTTTATGAGTCTCGACCTTGCAGTGTCATTGTTTCTATGGGGGGTGATCTCTACAGAATACCATAGGTATTTATGACTATTGTTCCACCTAAAAAGTGCCGCAAGGTAGTATCTCATACTACAAAATTTATCTTCTTCACAAACTATTCAGAAGGAGAACAGAAGGACACTGCAACCACTACAGCCTCGCCCCAAGCACCTTATATCCAATAGAAGAAGGGCGACAAGGCTGCAGAAAAACGCAAAGATTCCTTTTGCACACTGTCCTCTCATGTATCTTGACTTTTTGAACAACCTCAACCTCAACAGGTTCGCGATAGACTTCCACAAATTGAGCAGCGCGACGTCTCCAACAAAACAAACAACTCACCAAGATGCAGATTCAACAAACGCTTTTCCCTCTCCCTCGAGAACTAAACACAATGGAGACCATTTATTAAGGAGGGAGGATTTATCTAGGTGGATATCGGTGGCCACCCACCTTTTCCAACTAGCTCAAAATAGTTTTCTGACAATTTTGACAATTTACTAATTTGAGCAGGTTTTAACTTCTGGGGCCATTTTGAGGGCCTAATGAAGGTTTTTTGAGATCGACCCAAATCAATGATATCCATATCATAATTGAGGCTCAAAAATGAATCTCCTCGATGATACCTTTCTAATGGGCTATCATACGCCTAAAATGGAGATCGTATGCAAAAGTTACGACCCCGAGAAGTTGATGCACCAACTTACCCAAACGAGGCCCACATGACTTTTGGAGCTTCGTCTCCTAGGGTTAGGTTTTTGGATGTCAAGGGTTTTTGGAATTCCTATTTATTGTAAAAAGGCCTTTAGAGCCTCATTGTAATCATCTTCTTGTGAATGCGAGTAGCCATCACATCACTTCTCAGAGATAAGCTGCCACCATTCTAGCGAGTCTTTCACTCTGTAGTTTTTATAGTCTTTGTACATTTCTTTCATTAATAGAAATCATGTATTACTGTATATCTGTGTTTATGGTTGCATCTCTGATAATTTTTGTTATATTATTGAATATCTGCGATATCTCTGTGCATTTATTTATTATATCTCCTCTCTCATTTCGTGCTGAAAATAATCCGGATCAGTTGTATCAGAGCAGGCTGTTCTTGATCGTTTTTTCAGTACATGTCCCCAACGAGGTTCGAGTATATCAAGTTGGGTCTTGAGCTTGTCTCTCTTGAAGACAACCTCTCTTGCACACCCAAGAAACCCTCAATGGCGGAAGAAAATCAGAACAACTGAGCAGATGCTCCTATTAGTATGTTGCTTAGGCAAGCTCTCACCTGACAGAGGGACGAAATGATGGAGAATTTTTCCCAGATCGTTCAACGCCTACCGATAGAAACAAGCGCATCTTCATCAAGTGGCCACTTTGGAAGCACCTCACCATTCAAGGTACAATTTAATTTTGATAGTCATGTATTTGAAGGACAGATAGATGCAGAAGCCCTAGAAAAATGGTTAGCTCTGCTAGAAGGTTATTTCTCTGTTCACAATTTTTCTGACAAAGAAAATATCACCTTCACACTCCTTAAAGCTCTCCCTAGTGTCAAAGATTGGTGGGAAACTTACTGGGAGAAAAGTTCCACAGAGGAGTTTGGAATATATGGGGCAAAGCCCACTTGGGATTTTTTTGTGGATGCGGTAAAGGAACAATATTATCTTGTTGGCAACTATGAGGACTAGTACATGAGATGGACCACACTGCGACAAGAGAGGGGCCAAGTAGTTCCGGAGATCACCAATACCTTCCATACCTTGCACACCAAGCTGGGTATCAAAGACTTCGAACGACATTTGGTTCTGAAATACCGTGGGGCTCTACACAGATACATCCAAATTGAAATGGATTTTCCGGATATCTCATCACTCGGTGCTACTTATCGATATGCTGTTAAAATCGAGTAGAAATTTAAGCACCAAAATAAATGGGAGTTTAGGTTTGCAAATATGCAACAACCAAAGTATGACACAAACAACCCTAATAGACAGTCTCCCGAAAACCAGTCCAAGCCACACGAAAAGAAGGGTCACGTGAAGACAAAGAAGGACACCGAAAAATGGTGCAATTTCCACAAAAGCCCCTGGCACAAAACTGATGATTGTTGCTCAAAAAAATCATTTGTGGTTGAGATCAAAGACAAGGAGCTGAACCCTGATTCAGATATGATTATGAAAATACTGGTAAAGGAAAGATCATTGAAGCAGACCCCAGTTCTATTGTCTCGACCGCAGCAATTCAAACAAAAGAACCAACAGATCCTGAAGAGGGGGAGCACCTTTTTGCATTCACAGATGTGGGTGAAGGGGACCCTGCTGTATTTTATTGTTGATAGAGGAAGCTAGAAGAACCTCATCTCAACAAAGGTTGTCAAACAGTTGGGATTGTCGACAACACCACATCCACAACCATACAACATCGGGTGGCTTCGCCAAGGATGAGCTCTTCGTTTAAGCCAACAATGTCCATTATCATACGACATCCAACCCTTCAAGGATGAGGTATTATGTGATGTTTCCCCACTAGATGTCTATGATGTTCTCTTGGGCCAACCATATATGTGGAAGCGCCATGCTGTTTATGACTCTCGACCCCACAGTGTCATTTTTTCTCCAGGGGGTCATCTCTACAAAATACCATAAGTAGTTCTGACTACTGTTCCAACTAAAAAGTGTTGCAATGTAGTATCTCATATTGTAAAATTTAGCTTCTTCACAATCTGTTCAGAAGGAGAACAGAAGGACATTGCAACCACTACAGCCTCGCCCCAAGCACCTTCTATCCAATAGAAGCAGGTCAACAAGGCTGCAGCAAAATGAAAAGATTCATTCTGCACACCGTCCTCTCATGTATCTCAACTTGTTGAACATCCTCAACCTCAACAGGTTCGTGACAGACTTCCACAAACTGAGCAACACGACGTCTCCAGCAAGACAAGCAACTCACCAAGATGCAGATTCAACAAATGCTTTTTCCTCTCCCTCGGGAAATCAACACATTGGAGACCATTTCTTCCTAAGGAAGGAGGATTGATCTAGGTGGATATCGATGGCCACCCACCTTTTCCAACTGGCTCAAAACAATTTTCTGGCAATTTACTATTTTTAGCAGGTTTTAACTTCCGGGGCCATTTTGAGGGCCTAAATGAAGGTTTTTTGGGATTAACCCAACTTAATGATATCCTAAGGCATGATTGAGCCCCCAAAATGAATCTACTCGATGATAAATTTCCAACGGGATATCATATGCATAAAACGAAGTTCGTATGCAAAAGTTACGACCCCGAGAAGTTGATGCACCAACTTACCCAAACGGGGCCCACATGACTTTTGGCACTTCGTCTCCTAGGGTTAGGTTTTTGGATGTTGAGGGTTTTTGGCATTCCTGTTTATTGTAAAAAGGCCTTCAGAGCCTCATTATAATCATCTTCTTGCGAATGTGAGTAGCCATCACATCTCTTCTCAGAGATAAGCTGCCACCATTCTAGCGAGTCTTTCACTCTGTATTTTTTACAGTCTCTGTACATTTCTTTCATCAATAGAAATCATGTATTATCGTATATCTGTGTTTATGGTTGCATCTATGATACATTTATGTTATATTATTGAATATCTGTGATATCTCTGTGAATTTCTTTATTATATCTCCACTCTCATTTTGTGCCGAAAATAATCCGGATCAGTGGTATCAGAGCAGGCTGTTCTTGATCATTTTTTCAATGCATGTCCCTGACGAGGTCCGAGTATAGCAAGTTGGGTCTCGAGCTTGTCTCTCTTGAAGAAAAACTCTCTCACACACCCAAGAAACCCTCAATGGTGAAAGAAAAGAAAAACAACGGAGCAGACGATCCTATCAGTCTGTTGCTTGAGCAAGCTCTCACGTGACAGAGGGACAAAATGATGGAGAAATTTTCCCACATCCTTCAACTCCTACCGATAGCAATAGGTGCATCTTCATGAAGCTTCCACTTTGGAAGCACCTCGCCTTTCAAGGTACAAGTTAATTTTGATATTCCTGTATTTGAAGGATAGATAGATGCATAAGCCCTAGAAAAATGGTTAACTCTACTAGAAGGTTATTTCTCTGTTCACAATTTTTTCGATAGAGAAAATATCAGCTTCACAGTCCAAATCTCTCCCTCATGTCAAACATTGGTGGGAAACTTATTGGGAGCAAATTTCCACAGATGATTCTGGAATATATGGGGCCGAGCCCACTTGGGATTTTTTTGTGGATGCGATAAAGGAACAGTATTATCCTGTTGGCAACTATGAGGACTCGTACATGAGATGGACCACACTGTGGCAAGAGAGGGGCCAAGTAGTTTTAGAGTTCACCAATACCTTCCATACCTTGTGCACCAAGCTGGGTATCAAAGGCTTCGAACGAAATTTGGTTCTGAAATACTGTGGGGCTCTACACAGATACAACCAAACTGAAATGGATTTTCTGGATATCTCATCACTTGGTGCTGCTTATCAATATGCTGTTAAAATCGAGCAAAAATTTAAGCACCAAAACAAATGAGAGTTCGGGTCTGCAAATCCGTAACAACCAAAGTATGATAAAGAAATCCCTAACAGAAAATATCCCGAAAACCAGTCCAAGCCATAGGAAAAGAAGGGTCATGGGAAGACAAAGAAGGACACTAGAAAATGGTGTGATTTCCACAAAATCCCCTGGCACAACACCGATGAATGTCGCTCAAAAAAATCATTGGTGGACGAGATCAAAGACAAGGAGTCAAACCCTGATTCAGAATCTGATTCTAAAAATACTGGTAAAGGACAGATCATTAATCCAGACCCCACTTCTATTGTCGCGATCACAACATTTCAACCAGAAGAACCAACAGATCCTGAAGAGGGGGAACACCTTTTTCATTCACAGATGTGGGTGGAGGGGACCCCGCTGAATTTTATTGTTGATAGCAGAAGCCAGAAGAACCTCATCTCAACAGAGGTCTTCAAATAGTTGGGATTGTCAACAACACCACACCTGCAACCATACAACATTGGGTGGCTTCACTAAGGATGAGATCTTCATGTCAACCAACAGTGTTGATTTTCATACGACATCCATCCCTTCAAGGATGAGGTATTATGTGATGTTTCCCTAATGGATGTCTGTGATGTTCTCTTGGGCCAACCATATATGTGGAAGTGTCATGTTGTTTATGAGTCTCGACCCCACAGTGTCATTGTTTCTCTGGTGGGTCTTCGCTATAGAATACCAAAGGTAGTTCTGACTACTATTCCACCTAAAACGTGTCACAAGGTAGTATCTCATACTGCAAAATTTATCTTCTTCACAATCTATTCAAAAGGAGAACAGAAGGACACTGCAACCACTGTAGCCTCGCCCCAAGAACCTTCTATCCAAAAAAAGCAGGTCGACAAGGCTGCAACAAAACACAAAGATTCCTTCTGCACACCATCCTCTCATGTATCTTGACTTGTTGAACAACCTCAACATCAACAGGTTCGTGACAAACTTCCACAAACTGAGCAGTGCGACATCTCCAACAAGACAAGCAGCTCACCAAGATGCAGATTCAAAAAATGCTTTTCCCTCTCCCCCGGGAACTCAACGCAATGGAGACCATTTCTTCCTAAGGAGGGAGGATTTATCTAGGTGGATATTGGTTGCCACCCACATTTTCCAACTGGCTCAAAACAATTTTCTGGCAATTTACTATTTTTAGCAGGTTTTAACTTCCGGGGCCATTTTGAGGGCCTAAATTAAGGTTTTTTGGGATTGACCCAACTCAATGATATCCTAAGGCATGATTGAGGCCCCAAAATGAATCTCCTCGACGATACCTTTCCAACGGTATATCATACGCCTAAAATGGAGATCGTATGCAAAAGTTACGACACTGGGAAGTTGATGAACCAACTTACCCAAACGGGGCTCACATGACTTTTGGCGCTTCATCTCCTAGGGTTAGGTTTTTGGATGTCGAGGGTTTTTGGCATTCCTGTTTATTGTAAAAATGACTTCATAGCCTTATTGTAATCATCTTCTTGCGAATGTGAGTATCCATCACATCTCTTCTTAGAGATAAGATGCCACCATTCTAGTGAGTCTTTCACTCTGTATTTTTACAGTCTCTGTACATTTATTTCATTAATAGAAATCATGTATTACTGTATATCTATGTTTATGGTTTCATCTCTGATACATTTCTATTATATTATTGAATATCTGTGATATCTCTGTGAATTTCTTTATTATATCTCCGTTCTCATTTCGTGCTGAAAATAATCCAGATCATACTTATTTGCGCCATGATATATATAGCTATGTGTGGATGGACATGTGTGTCATTTCCTTGGCACTATAAAATTTTAAATGAATATTTACCTTGCACCATTGATTATGCTATGATTTAATGATTGGATTGTGTGCACATTAGAATAATGATGGATGTACAATGATTTAGATTTGGTTACTCGCGCGCATTTCATTAACGATGATGTATGATTAGTTTAGTAATAAAATTTACTTGTGCACCTTAATTTCAGTGGGCGTGTGATTGCTTCATCATTATTCTCTTACACCTTGAATTTAATGTTAATTAATCTTGCATCATGAATTTATTAGGTGTATGACTGATTTAGTGACTAGTTTCCTCTTGCACCTTTACTTAAGTTGACATGTGATTGATCTAGAATTGTTACTCTCGCGTGTAGTGAATATCTAATGTTGATGTATGATGATAACGATAATGATTACCTTTGTGCCATGGTTAATTGATGTTTTAGGATTGATGGATTGATGAATGGATGATCGTTGATGCTGTTGATTTAGCTATTTGCTTGGATATGATTGTGCTAGTGGGATGTAGACACCTCCTTGTTCCTCAGAACAGTCACCGACCCTGAGAACTTAAATGGTTAAAATCAATTGGAACTTGGGCTTGAGAGTTTCTTATGTGTCCTAGAGGTCCTAAGCTTGTAGGGTAGGTTGGGCAGGTTGTCATTTTATATTCATCATCTGATTGAATGTTGTTGTAAATTGCTTCAAGCTATTATGATGTGTTAATATTCTATGCTATTTATGTTTATGTGTCGCTACCCTTCGTTGACGCGTTGATTGCATCGTTAGCGATTTGCATGATGAGTAGCTGGTGTTGATTTACTTATGATGTTGTTGAATAGGCGTTGCCATGATCAAGTGTTGATGTTAATCTCTTAATGAAAAGAAAAATTTACCTTGTGATTCAACTTTTCTTAGGCATAACGGAGGGTCGTTACATATGGTATCAGAGCGGGTTCAACTCCGTGACTTGGGATCATTACACCTTCCACTGTATAAACACTAGATTAATAATTTATTACTAATTAAATTGAATTGTGTCCATGTAGGTAATCATGGTTAGAGGACACCACAGAGGTAGATGACGTGGTGCTAGGGGAGGAGGCATGACACCTCCAGTAGCATCCACGCTAGAGGGTTCTAACCCCCAAGGAGAATAACAAGTCATTCGACAGGAACAAACTATTGTGGCATATGTGGTTGAGTTGATGAAATCCTTTCAGAGGATGTCAGAGGCCTTGGCTAGCCATCTGGATAGAGATGAGGCCAGGGCACTTGTACCCCCTGAGGGTCCACAACGCGCCCCAACCAGTACTGGTAGCTTTCACCGAGAACTTGAGAAGGTCAAGTTTCTTGAGTTCTTGGGTGCCATGGACGACACAGCCGCCGAGGCATGATTGGATAACATGGTGATGTGCTTCACACTTCATGACTATACCTCCAACATGAAATTCCACATGGAAATCTTTTAGCTGAAGGGGAGCGCTCTTCTATGGTGGAAGACGCTCCTGCCACAACTGAATATAACCATCGAAGACATGTCATGGGAATTGTTCAAGGAGCGGTTATGGGATAGGTATTTGTTTGAGGAATTCATTGAGTGCCATATCAATGAGTTCAATGCCTTATGACAGGGTGATCATACAGTGCCAGAGTACGAGGCCTGTTTCATGGAGTTGCTTCGGTATGCTCCCCATCTGAACACCGGGAAGCTTAAGGTCAACAATTTCATGTTCGGACTTAATGTCAGAATTAGTGCAAAGGTGAGGATCCTAATGACTCAGATGTTGCATGATGCAGTCTAGAAGGCCCTCATAGCTGAGGAAGAGCTGATCAACAGGGTTCAGATCAGGACTCCTGCGAAATTGACGAGACAGGTGACATTTGGTGCACAACAACATCAGACACTGGCTAGACATCCATGAGGGTATCGAGGCACTCCGAGAGGATTCACATTCATGACACCATGGTGACCAGTGCCTCAGCAACATAATCCCTACAGAGGACCATAGCCCCAACAACAACGTTGTCCACATCAACAATAGTTCAGGCATGTTCAACAGAACAGACCAGGGTTTCAGGTTGGTGGGCCATTAGCTTCTGCTTCGGAGACCAAGAGTACTAGACCAAAGACTGGATGTTGGACATGTGGGGAGCCACATTACCAACATCATTGTCCGGTTGAGAGGGATAAATCATCCGGGTCAGTTGGACACACTATAGTAGGAGATTTGGGAAAGGCCCATCGAATTCATGCAGCGGTGAATAACCACCAGGCTGAGTACCAATCTACTATGCTCAAGACGTTAGCTACCATCACTAACCAGATCTTTAGTATTTTGATAGATCCAGGTGCTACATAGAGATTTGTTTCTGGTGCAACACTAAAAATAATTAAAGTAAAGGTAGTTGAACAAGACGAGTTTAGCTACGTGGAAATGGATTCGGGAGCCAAGCAGAAGGTTGGAGGAAAGGTTATTGACTGTAGCCTTAACTTGGGATATTTTTTCATGAAGGCCAACCTGTACATCATGATATTAGGATCTTATGACGTCCCAATCGGTATGGAATGGTTGGATTTGCATGAGATGATACTCGACTGTTAGAGGGAACAATTGAGTTTGATCAATGATGAGGGACAAAGACGAGTGATTATAGGAAGAAACCAGGGAGTTTCCCTAAGGTTCATCTCTTCCCTACAACTACGGAAGAGTATGCGCAAGGGATGCAAGCTATATGAAATATTAGCACTAAACGGCAAGGGCATGGAAGAAGGAATAGAAAACCTTCTGGTAGTACAAGAGTTTGCGGATGTATCCCTAGAAGAGTTACCAGGTTTGCTACCCGAACTGGAATTGGAATTTACCATCAAATTAAAACCTGGAACTGTGATATAAAGAACGCCTTATCGGATGTCGACCCCTGAGTTACATGAGTTGAAAATGCAACAGAAGGATTTGTTGTACCTAGGAATTATACGTCCAAGTCTGTCACCTTGGGGTGCACCTGTTATTTTTATACGGAAGAAGGATGGGGCGTGGAGACTCTGCATTGACTACCGTCAATTGAACAAGGCAACGATCAAGAACCAATATCCATTGCCAAGAATAAACGATTTGTTTGATCAAATGAAAGGCACGATGGTGTTTTCAAAGATTGACTTGAGATCAGGATATCACCAGTTATAGATCAAGGAGGAAGACATTCCTAAGACCACATTCAAGACGAGGTTTGGACATTATGATTTTACCGTTTTACCATTTGGACTGACAAATTCCCCAGGGGTATTCATGAGCTTGATGAATGGGGTGTTCTGCGAATAATTAGACAATTTTGTTCAAATATTCATTGACAACATATTGATATATTCTCGGACGATGGAAGAACATGACAAACATTTGTGCTTGGTACTACAATGCTTACAAGAGAACAAATTATATGGGAAACTGTCGAAATGCTCTTTTTATCAATCGAGGATTCATTATTTAGGGCATGTTATCTCCGAGGAAGGTATCGTTGTTGATCTAGTGAAGGTAGAGGCTATTATGGGATAGCCTACGCCGACAAACGTACCCGAAGTATGTAGCTTCATGGGTTTAGTGGGATATTATCGACGGTTCGTCGAAGTTTTTTCGAAGATAGCAAATCCGATTACGAAATTGCAGAAGAAAAACAAGAAATTTGTATGGACCAAGAAATGTGCAGAAGAATTTCGAAGGATCGAGGAGATGTTGACAACAACGCCGATACTAAAAGTCCCTAACATGGACAAGGACTTCTTAGTATGCACAAATGCATCCAAGGAAGGATTAGGCGGATTCTTGATGCAATACAGTCGAGTGATCACTTACATCTCAAGGAAGTTAAGAAAGCATGAGGAGAACTATGTGACGCACTATTTGAAGTTATTGGCCATTGTGTATGCCCTGAGAGTATGGAGACAGTACCTGATTGGATGGAAGTTCGAATTGAAAACATACCACTGTGGTTTGCAACACATTTTTATGCAAAGTGAACTGAACGTGCGACAAAGGCATTGGTCAAAACTTCTTAGCGAGTACGATTTTGAGATTACCTACATAAAAGGAACAATGAACAGAGCAGAAGATTCTTTGAGTTGGAGACCACACATATTTTCAGTGATACCTCTTGAAATGAATCTTCATGAAAAGATTATAACTATACAGCGCGACGATGACTGACACAAAGAGGTTAAGGAAAATATTGGACAAGACACCATGTTGGTACCAAAATTTGTGGGATTTACTATGGACAATGATGGATTAATGAGGTTTAATAACCGGATTTACGTACCGCCAAACGACAAGTTGAGAAGTTTGAACTTATACGAAGCTCATAGAGCAGTGTACATGGATCATCCAGGAGTCACGAAGATGAGGGCGGAACTTAAACCCTTATTCTTCTGGAAAGGAATGAAGGGGGACATAGTCAACTACATGGCGATATGTCTAGAATGTCAGGAAGTGAAGGTTGAACATAGACACCCGACGTGATTACTACAGCCACACGCTATTCCAAAATCGAAATGGAAGGTCATTTCAATGGACTTTATTGTGGGATTTCCACTGAGGATAAGGAGGCATGACTCGAGTTTCGTGGCAGTTGACACTCTAACGAAGAGTGCACATTTTATCCCTGTGTGTATGACATATCAGACGCTAGACATAGCTATATTTTTCATCAACAATATTGTGAGATTGAATGGCGTACCTAAGAGGATCATATCAAATCGAGGATCGGTGTTTACAGGACGATTTTGGACTAGTTTCCAAGAGGCCTTGGGAACCCAACTTAACTTTAGTACTGCGTATGACCTGAAGACAGATGGGAAGACATAAAGAATGAATCAAATCTTGGAATATATGTTTCATATGTACGTGATGGACCAACATAAGCGTTGGGAAGAGTTCTTTCCAGCGATAGATTTTTCTTACAACAACAACTATCAACGCACCATGAAGATGGCACCATTCGAGTTTCTTTACGGGTGACCATGTCAGATGCCTTTGAGTTGGGATCGACTGGAGGATAGGGTCTTGGTAGGACCCGAAGTGATCCAAGAAATGGAAGAACAAATGAAAATGATAAGACAAAGGATTAAGGTATAGAAAAGTTATGTCAATGCGCATCGCGTTGACCGTAGTTATGAAGTTGGTGATCTAGTATTCTTGCGGGTGAAACCGCACAAGATTCCATCAAGTTTGGAAAGGGTGATAAAATATCTCCTAGATTTGTGGGACCTTTCAAAGTTGTGGAAAGGAAAGGGACTGTGGTCTATCGACTAGCCTTACCTGATTATTTGAGGTGTATGCAGAATGTTTTTCATGTATCTATTTTGAGACATTA
>SNQJ01S0008420.1:360891-375065 GCA_010110895.2 Picea sitchensis | reverse complement strand
TGCCATGATCATGTGTCAATGTTAATCTCTTAATGCAAAAAAAAAACATTTTCCTTGTGCTTCGAATTTTCTTAGGCGTAATGAAGGGTCGTTACACATATCTCCATGCATGCCTTGATTGGTATTTCTTCTCCCTAAACCATCAAATTGATTGGCTACATCAAACATCACAAATTCATTGTTTTAATTGACAATGGTAGAACCCATAACTTCATTCATTGACGTGTAGCCCAAGAAACACACTGCTACATCCACATTGGGAACAACTTCCAAATCATGATTGCTAATCGAGGTTCTATGAAATACGGTGGCCATTGTGAAAATGTGAGGCTTCAAATGGGTGATTATTCCTTGAAAACACACATGTTTTCTATTGAAATGCTTGGTTGTTACATTAGCTTGGGTGTTAAATGGTTATAGACATTAGGTCCCATCATTTCGAATTTCCATGAGTTATACCTGAGTTTCCAGTAGGAGGGGAATCACTACACTTTCAAAGGAATGACAACCGATTATCAAGAGATCATCGACTCCCACCATATGGAAAATCTTCTTAAAAAAGGGAAATTAGACATTGTGGTTCAATTCCATGCCATTCGATCCTTTAAGACTTATTCTTAACCCATTCATCATCACATGAAGTTATTTTTGGCCAAACACCAATCTATATTTGAACCTCCCCAAGGCCTACCACCCTCTCTATGAACATGATCATTCTATTTTTTTTATACCAGGTAGCTTCCCACCCAATGTGTTCCTATACCACCATCCATTTTCCCCAAAAAATAAAATAGAAAGGATAGTTCAAGAGTTGCTAGCAACTAGTGTCATCTACCATAGTACTAGCCCTTATTTATCATCGGTCATCGTGGTCTTCAAGAAAGAAGGAACTTGGTGCATGTCCTAACTTTTGATCTCTCAAAAAAAATAGTGAAGGATAAGTTCCTCATTTCAATCATTGCTAACCTTTTGTATGAGATTAAGGGTTCTCAATTCTTCACCAAACTTTATCTTTGCTCAGGCTATCACCAAATTCACATGAAGGAGGTGGACATTCCTAAAAACAAATTGTCACTCATGAAGGCCATTATTAGTTCTTGGTGATGCCCTTTGGCCTTTGCAATACACCTTCCCCCTTCCCGAGTCTCATGAACAAAATAATTCAACCATTTCTTCATTATTTTTTTGTCTTTGTATTTTTTTATGACATTGATCTACAATAAAACTTGGCATTCCCATCTTACCCATGTGGATCAAGTCTTACAACTACTTGTTAATTATCAACTCTTTCTCAAGAGGTCCAAATGTGCTTTTGGTATCTCTAAAGTGGAGCATTTGGGCCATATTATTAGTCATAATGGTGTACATGTAGAGCCACAAAAAATTGAAGCAACAAATGATTATCCCTGCCCCAAAAATCTTAAAAGTTTAAGAGGTTTTTTTGGTCTCATTGGTTATTACAAAAATTTAATAAGGAACTATGGTAAGATTGCATCTCCCCTCACAACCTTTCTTAAAAAAAATGCTTTCAATTGGAATGATTCCATAGAACTGGCCTTCCAAGATTTGAAAAATGTTATGTGTACAACCACAATACTCACTCTGCTAGACTTCTCTAAGACCTTTTTCTTAGAATGTGACACCTTCGATAAAATCATTGAAGCAATACTCATGCAAGAGGGGCAACCATTTGATTTTACCAACAAACAACTATGTGAGAGGCACTTGGGAAAATCAAGTTATGAAAAGGTGATGGTGGCTATAATATTGCATGTTGTGGATATATGGTGTCCATACCTTCTTGAGCAATGTTTATAGATTAAAATTCATCATCACATATTGAAATACTTCCGAGACAAAATGATTTCCCCCCCCCAAGAAAACGAAATGGGTTACCAAAATGTTGGGATATGGATATGAGATAATTTATAAAAATATTAAGGAGAATGTGGTAGAATATGCTCTCTCTCTCTCTCTCAATTATGAAGAGTACGGGTCCCTCTTTTCAATCTCCTTCATAGTAGCATACTATTTAAATGAAATCCACAAAGAATGGTTAACATATCCCACAATCTCCCACTTGATACAACAACTTCAAATGGAACCCCATTCATATTAGGGATACACTTGGAAAACTGAAGAACTTCTCTATAAAGGGCATCTTTATTTGAACAAAAAATAAAAATTTAAATCAAAGGGTGTTATCTGAATTCCATGCCTATCCAACAACAGGTCATTCATGGTTCCATAAAGAATATGAAAGGATCAGACATTCATTTTTTTGAGAAGGAATGAAGAAGGACACTTTGTGGAAAAATGTGACATTTTCCAACAACAAAAGGGAGAGATAGTGAAACCTTCAAGTAATATACAACATTTACCCATTATTCTAACTTTATGGATTGGCATTTCTATGGACTTTATCATGGGGTTACCCGAATCTAGAAATAAATCTATCATCATGGTTGTGGTTGATATTCTTTCCAAATATGCTCATTTTTATTCTCTACAACACCCCTTTCAAGCCTCTTTGGTCATTTACATATTCTTGTATAATATCTTTAAATTCCATGGTATGTCACAATCTATTATGGTGAACCATGGCCCCACTTTCACTAGAAATTTTTGGCAAGAGTTGTTTTAGCTCTAGGGAACCCAAGTGAATCTTAACACCACATATCACCCCCAAAATAATGGTTAGACTGAAATTGTCAACAAGTTATTCGAAGAATATTTACTGTGCTTTAATTTTAGAGCGATAATCCCAATGGGTTCAGTGGTTACCTCTAGTAAAATGGTGGCATAATATGACTTATCATGGTGTCACTCAAATAACTCCCTTCGAGGCTATCTATGGCCAAAATACCCCATTAGTACTATCTATTGGCATTGTTGGTTATGTGTTGTCATTGATGGAAACATGAATCGGTCACGAACAACAATCACGAACAAATTTATACAGTTGGAATTAGTGTCAGGATGGCCAATGAGGCATGTCCATGTGTAGTGAAGGATCATTGATGGAAAGATAATGCAACATAGCAACAAGGCTAAATTTAAGGAGAAAAAACGTATGGTAAATGTCATCGATGTAATATTCGATCACTGTCAAGTATCGATGATCTTTGTTACAGGTACATTTTCCCCAAAAAATAAAATAGAAAGGATAGTTCAAGAGTTGCTAGAAACTAGTGTCATCTACCATAGTACTAGCCCTTATTTATCATCGGTCGCCATGGTCCTCAAGAAAGAAGGAACTTGGTGCATGTCCTAACTTTTGATCTCTCAAAAAAAATAGTGAAGGATAAGTTCCTCATTTCAGTCATTGCTAACCTTTTGTATGAGATTAAGGGTTCTCAATTCTTCACCAAACTTTATCTTTGCTTAGGCTATCACCAAATTCACATGAAGGAGGTGGACATTCCTAAAAAAAATTGTCACTCATGAAGGCCATTATTAGTTCTTGGTGATGCCCTTTGGCCTTTGCAATACACCTTCCCCCTTCCCGAGTCTCATGAACAAAATAATTCAACCATTTCTTCGTTATTTTTTTGTCTTTGTAATTTTTTATGACATTGATCTACAATAAAACTTGGCATTCCCATCTCACCCATGTGGATCAAGTCTTACAACTACTTGTTAATTATCAACTCTTTCTCAAGAGGTCCAAATGTGCTTTTGGTGTCTCTAAAGTGGAACATTTGGGCCATATTATTAGTCATGATGGTGTACATGTAGAGCCACAAAAAATTGAAGCAACAAATGATTGTCCCTGCCCCAAAAATCTTAAAAGTTTAAGAGGTTTTTTTGGTATCATTGGTTATTACAAAAATTTCATAAGGAACTATGGTAAGATTGCATCTCCCCTCACAACATTTCTTAAAAAAAATGCTTTCAATTGGAATGATTCCAATTGGCCTTCCAAGATTTGAAAAATGTTATGTGTACAACCACAATACTCACTCTGCTAGACTTCTCTAAGATATTTTTCTTAGAATGTGACACCTTCAATAAAATCATTGAAACAATACTCATGCAAGAGGGGAAACCATTGGATTTTACTAACAAAAAACTATGTGAGAGGCACTTGGGAAAATCAAGTTATGAAAAGGTGATGGTGGCTATAATATTGCATGTTGTGGATATCTAGTGTCCATGCCTTCTTGAGCAATGTTTACAGATTAAAATTCATCATCACATATTGAAATACTTCCGAGACAAAATGATTTCCCCCCCCAAGAAAAAGAAATGGGTTACTAAAATGTTGGGATATGGATATGAGATAATTTATAAAAATATTAAGGAGAATGTGGTAGAATATGCTCTCTCTCTCTCAAAATTATGAAGAGTACGGGTCCCTCTTTTCACTCTCCTTCATAGTAGCATACTATTTAAATGAAATCCACAAAGAATGGTTAACATATCCCACAATCTCCCACTTGATATAACAACTTCAAATGGAACCCCATTCATATTAGGGATACACTTGGAAAACTGAAGAACTTCTCTATAAAGGGCATCTGTATTTGAACAAACAATCAAAATTTAAATCAAAGGGTGTTATCTAAACTCCATGCATCTCCAACAATAGGTCATTCAGGGTTCCATAAAGAATATGAAAGGATCAAACATTCGTTTTTTTGGGAAGGAATGAAGAAGGACACTTTGTGGAAAAATGTGACATTTTCCAACAACAAAAGGGAGAGACAGTGAAACCTTCAAGTAATATACAACATTTATCCATTATTCTAACTTTATGTATTGGCATTTCTATGGACTTCATTATGGGGTTACTTGAATCTAGAAATAAATCTATCATCATGGTTGTGGTTGATATTCTTTCCAAATATGCTCATTTTTATTCTCTACAACACCCCTTTCAAGCCTCTTTGGTCGTTTACATATTCTTGTATAATATCTTTAAATTCCATGGTATGTCACAATCTATTATGGTATGGCGAACCATATTTACTTCTCACTAGAAAATTTTGGCAAGAGTTGTTTTAGCTCTAGGGAACCCAAGTGAATCTTAGCACCACATATCATCCCCAAAATAATGGTTAGACTGAAATTGTCAACAAGTTGTTGGAAAAACATATTTATGGTGCTTTACTTTCAGAGTGATAATCCCAATGGGTATAGTGGTTACCCCTATCCAAATGGTGGTTCAATTATCTCTGACCTCGCAGTGTCTCGAATCACTCATTTTGAGGCTATCTATGGCCAAAATACCCCATTAGTACTATCTATTGGCATTATTGATTATGTGGTGTCATTGATGGCAACATGAATGAGTCATGAACAAATTTATACAACATGAATCAATCATGAACAATTATATGGTTGGAATTAGTGTCAAGATGGCCAATAAGGCCTATCCATGTGTAGTGAAGGGTCATTGATGGAAAGACAATGCAACAGAGAAGCAAGGCTAAATTTCAGGAGAAAAATCATCTGGTAAATGTAAATTAGATATGTCCGATCCTTGGGGATAGATGATCTTTGTTACAGGTACATTTGCCAAAGCTTAGAAAAGATAGTGTTTTTGAAGTCGCGCAGGAGATCAGGCTTCAAAAAGAGAATTTTAACAAGTGGAAACATTTACAAAAATCAAGCAACTGGAATCATTCATCCAAAATTTGGATCTAAATCTGACCGTTGGATCACAAAGAAAACCTGCGTAAATAAGGAGAGAATCGTGGTCATATTATTGAATATTCAGGAGTGACTTGTAGTTAGATGCAGCATAGGAGAACAATGTTCAAATTGAGTTGGTAGTTGGGATAAAATTACAAAAGCAGAAAAATATTTTAAATTTGAAGATGAGAAGTCCCAAAAGTGGACATGAGTTGTCACGATATCAAAAAACATTCAGGAGTATCCGATCAAAATAAAGATCAAGGATAGGATAAGAAAGTCCAAGGCACAAATTCCTTGATTAAAATCGTCAAATAACATCAGGAAATATCTCATTCATTGGATTAAAGATGAGTCAGCCTGTATTGACCACTTTGGTGAAAGGAGTTTGAATTGAACCATAATTCTTGAAGCCCAAATTCATGAAGAAACACCAACCCGTTATGATCTAAGGAAAACTTCAGGAAATATCCCAACCATTGGATTGAGTAAAAAGGGGAAGTATAGGATAAGCAAGGCCAAAGGCATAAGATCCTGAATATCTAAATTCTTGACAATGGATTGGATCGTGTTAATATTCTCGAGTTAAAGAGAATGGTACATTTTATATGAGAGTCAAGTTACTCGAGGTTTATTCTTTGAGAATATCCTCAGAGATAATTGGGAAGTGGAAAAAGTGAATAACCCAAAGAGACCCCTAAAAGTGAAATGAATATGGACCATCCAAGTGGAAGGATATCCTAAACACTGAGGGTCATTGGATCATCTATTAGCAGAACCATATAGCGGGACATGTAGCTGCAATAATATGGTGACAAAATGTCCAAGGTATAGTTGGCACATTTGGTATACAAAATTCATGAATCTAGGTGACACGGTGGTATACACTCGATTGGTGCCACGTCCTGTGATGTCACAAACCGTCACTATGGGATTTATAACTTTGGGGATATCGAAGCCTATGTTATCATCTATTAGGTAGAGGCCGGAAATCGCAGAAGTAAAATTAATCGATGATCTAGTCCGGGGCATTCTCGACCATTGATCATGTACGGTGGAAGGATAGAGTAGCGTAAATCTCAAAGTAATGCTAATCGTTGATCTACTTGGGGAGAATTCTCAACCGATGATCAATGATGGAAGGATATATAAGAGGTGTTAACCGACAACAAGAATCATCACCACTTTATTACTTATTCAGTAGGTAATCACTACGGAGGAATTAGTTATCTCAGATTTTGAATATCCTAGAGTCTTGAATCTCTGAAGTTCTGGAGTAAATAATAGATGTCCATCTCAACATCAAATTAAAACATGGCGGATTGGTGATATGTGATTAAGCACATGTTTGTCTTAACTTTTCGCCATAGGTATGTGGTCATATAGAAGTCTGAAATTGAGCGAGAATTGTCTACTCCATTTGCTGATTAAGTCATGACCATTATTGATTTGTTTAGATGATCCATCCATGAAAGATTAATATTATTTGTCTAATCCACCTAGTGAATACGATTATACAAACAATGGGATATTTAGACACTTAGGAGTTAGTTAAGATCTACCTAGTCTAATGTCTTGTTAGGTAAATTTGTGTTTCTTAGTGTGTTTTTTGAGTATGCATTAGTATGCATTTGTAGTTAATAAATGCAAGCGGTCCTTGATATATATTTCCCAGACATGAGTGATCAAGCGGTTCCTCTCCTCCTAGATATTATGACCCATTGATCCATGGCTTAACACACGATTAGTCCATGATCTCTATTTAAATAGCATGGGGGTCATTTGCTAATGATCGATCGTGAGAAACTCTCTTGAAAATCTCAGATACTTTTTCTTTGCATTAATAGGCTACTCCAAGTGGCGCGTTGTTTGGGGCCGATGGATATTTCAAGTAGAGTTTACCACATATAGAAAAAATCAGTTATGTTGATATTTGATACGGTTATGTGAAGGTGGTTATTGAAAGTGTTCATCCTCTATTGAAATAAATGTGTTGTCGAACATGGTATCGAGCACATTTGAAGACCTACTCCTGTATCGAGATCGTGAAGATGAGTTTCCTCATCTCATTTTATAGAATTTTCGTACATTTACGGTAGGGACTATTCCACAGTACGACACTTGTTTCATTAGCGAGGGCATTTTTTGTTTCACTTTCGAAAAGGTTTTTCTTTTGAATCACGAGATTCTGGTCCGGATCCGGAGGTATAAAATCTTAATACGCATTTTAAATTTTTGCGAAGTTTGATTTTATTTCGGTTTGTATTTTTTATTTACGGGCTGCTACTCTTTTAGATCCTGCGTGCACTCTTTTCCCGTGCCTTGTCGCGATCATGGAAAATCAAGCGGAATGGGAAAGGTGCATCTTAGGAGCTAAGCGAGAGCTAACCCTTGTTGTCATCGGCTTGAGAAATTTTTTTCTGATGTGAAAATAGTTTTTGGAGCATGCTCTCCAAGGCCATCAACAACAACAACAACAACAACAACAACAACAACAACAACAACAACAACAACAACAACAACAACAACAACAACCAACAACAACAACAACAGCAACACAATCCGCCATACGAACGTACAATATGTTTTGCTAGACCATTTGGTTAAAACTTGCCTTATTAAGTGGGAGGTCTTGAGTTCAAGTCTCACTTTTTGTTACCTTCTTTGAAATGATCCCCAACTTCTCTCTTTATAAAGGGGTGGGTCGCCTATAGTAATACACCGATTATCACATGGTTATTTGGTTCATAGTTTATGCCTTTTAAAGGGCATAACTCTGCTGTCGGAAGTTTTAAACAGTTTTTTAAAACCGCGCAACTTTTAGAGGTCTTTCCATCCAGATCATTGGTTTCGGATTTTAAATCCACATTATCTACATATTTAATATGGTTTCTACAAGTCCTGTCATGCTTACCGTATAACTACTTCCAATGGAGATCTCATATCGAAGATTTATTAAGAAGTAAAGGCACATGCTTAGGATTACCATGGGAAGAAACAACCTAGCGATGATGAAAACCAAATGGGATAATGGAATGGCGAAGCACGTTCACTAATTGGAGATGTCCATCTCTGATCTAAGGTACCTTCAAAGGAATTATTGACCAGAAGCGACTTAGGACAAGATTGGATCACGTGTTTTTGGTAAACTCAATATTATTTGAACACAATAGTTATAAAATCAAATAATGACCTTGATTCAAAGTGATTTTTCTTTCCTTGGAGACCATTCTTATCTATCTAAGTTTAAAAACACTTTCGAATTTTATGTGAAGAATGTAAGATGGTAATGAAGGGAGGAAGGCGTTGCATATATCTTATTCTTTATAAAGCTAGGTAGTGCATATTTTGTGTTGTATCTACCTTCTATGCCATGAAGAGAACATTGTAGGGAAAGCTATGTACAACCCACTCTTGAGTCCTTTTGTAATTCCTTGATTAGGGAAATAAATCTTGTACAACTTGGAGTGATACTGCGGGTACCTCAAACAAATCCTTAGTTGCTTGGTGAAAAGATAAACCCAAGTATCCCAAGAAACAGCATCCTGGCTACAACAAAAACCTAAGGGTCCCAAACCCACATGGTAACAACTCCTAATAATATGGTGACAAAATGATCAAAATATAAAAGAATACTTACTCATTGCAACTTTTTGTAATAAAGATGGTCATGATGAGTCCAAATGTTTCAAGAGATGGAAGCCTTAGAAGCGGCTGATGAAGAAGCACAACATCAATATTGATTCTTCTTCTTCTTCTCATGGACATGCACTTTCCTTGGTTTTCCTTTTCAATGAATATTACTACTGCTATTGATGAGTGGCTTATTGATTGGGGAGCATCTTATCACATGGCTGGGATAAAGCCATGGTACTACACTCCCTAAATGAATGTACTGAAATGTGATGATAGATCTTTTGGTGTTGTAGGATCTGGAACGATTTAGGTAGAAAATGGTCATTCAATGATGTATTATATGTTCAAAGTCTTTCTTGTAACCTTATATCTGTATATCAAATCACTCATTGGTGAAGGTAAAACCGTCGAGTTTTCACCTCTATACCAAGTTGTATCAAGGATCCTAAAGATCTAAAGCATGTCTTGGAATTCTTGCGATATTACCAGGTTGTCAAAGTTTGACAACTTTGGGTCATCGACTTTTTCATCAGTTTTGTTGCTCATGGCGATTAACTTGACAAACTTTAGCATAATTATGGTTTGGTCATCTAAAACTATCGCTCATTGCAAAACTATGTAATCAACGGATGGTGGCTGGTCTTCCTCTTGTTTCATGCCGGGATGGTGTTTAGTAGGTTGTGTTCTCGGCAAACATCATCTGGACAACTTTGAAAAATGTGCCTCTTAGCTTGCGCCTCAGTCAGCCCAGCTTGTTCCACACGGTGATTTGTGTGGTCCACTTTCTTCTCCTTCTTTTAAGGTTGTGTTTCTTAACTTTCATTGATGACTTTTCGAGGCGTGCTGGGTTTTACTTCTTAAAACTCAAAGGTGAAGTTTTGACAAGTTTTGGCCTGGTATTGTGAAAAGCTGTCACGGACATCAAATTTAAAGGTTAGAGGCATTAATGGAAGCGAATATGTGAACAATCATTTACAAGTTATTGTACTACCACGGAGGCATCAAATGCAACACAACATTCCATATACACCACAACAAAATGGTGTTCTTTGAGGAAAAGAACCACACATTAAAAGAAATGGCTAATTGTATGATCAATCTAAGGGATTAGTCTGATTATTGAGCCATCATTTGTGAAAATTACATAGTCAATCGCCTCCCACAAAGACAAAATACAACACCAGGAAAGGCTTGGAATAAAATTAAGACGGATGTAAGTCACTTTCGTGTATTTGGTGGTATAGCATGGGCTCACATTCTGATGAGAGAAGGAAAGCGTGCGGCCTAAAGAAGTGAAGTGTATGTTTGTTGGTTATTGAGATGTCCAAGGTTATAGACTTCTTCAACCACATTGTAATGAAATTATTCTTAGAGATGTTAAATTTGATGAAAATCTCTTGGCTGCCGCTAATTGACGGTTGTGTGCCTTCTTGACTGTGAGCCAAAGCTCCTTGACAGGTTGTGCCTTCTTAAATTTCCTGTGGAATCTTCAACAGAATCAGTGAAAGTGAGGATGAAAAATCCACCTCCAGAAACTAGCGACGCATTCCTCAGGATGAGTCCTTTGAACCTAAACAAGCACGAATTCCACTGCTTCCTAGATGGAGTCCGTTCAACGAGAGCGGTGGTGATATTGGCCGGTTATCCTTCAGATCAGTGTCAGAAATGTTCACAGTTCTAGAGAGCCTCTTCTCTTTGGCTCAAGTTTCAAAAACTAATGATCCAGAGACTGCGAGGCTTTAGGTCATCCAGTTGGGATACAACAATGAATGGGAGTATAGTTCTTTAATGGAAATATTAGCAGGATCTTCCTACCTCTTCCAAAGGAAAGCCAGATGCAAATGGGTATACCAAACTAATTAATACCATCGGATAAGTGTTGAAAGACATAAGGACCGATTAGTTGCCAAAGGATTTTCTACCAGTTGAAGGCATTGACTATAATGAAACCTTTGCCCTAGCCAAAATGAATTCCATCCGCCTTGTTCTTTCCGCTAACTCACGCAAATGGAGTCCATCGGATCGGATGTTAAATCTGCCTTCTTACTTAAGCGTTTGAAGAAGAAATCTACATGGAACAACCTCTTGGTTATGTCGAATGACTCTAGCCTTGTTTGTAACCTCAAAGAGAAATCTCTTTATGGTCTCAAACAAGCTCCCAAGGCATGGTATCTCCAAGATGGATAGCAACTTTCTTATTGCCAGTTCTCTGGTGCCATTCGATCTAATGTATATACTAAGAGAGTAGGAATCCATCTCATCATCCTTGTCCTTTATGTTGATGACCTTATCCTTCTGGTGGTGACTCTCAAACTTTTTAAACCATGTGAAAAGCCTTAATGTAAGAGAATTTGAAATATTGATTTGGGGCTTTTTGCACTATTTCATGACGCAAGTTTTGCAAACCTTAATGAAGGAATTTTTCTTTTCCAGTCCTAAGTATGCTTGTGACCTTCATCACTTTCACATGGAATAATCTAAACCAACCCAACTCCCCTTCGGTCACGGAGTCAAGCTTTACGCCACTTGTACTTCTCTGGAAGTTGATGCCACCACTATGGTCAGGTTAGTTGGTAGCCTCTTAGCATACTTGACTCATACCGTCCACGATCTCCTTTGTTGTTGGTCTTGTTGCCCAATATGCAAACACCCATGAAAATGATGACGGTGAAAAGTTGCTTCCTTTACGTGTTCATGGTACTATTAGGTTGGGACATTACGGTTTAGGGGGGACTCCCTTATTGGTTAGTTTCACTAATTAAGATTGGGTCGACGACCCTAATGATAGGAAGTCTACTGCAGTTTATGTTTTCAGTCTTGGTTTAGGACATGTCACTTGGTCCTGTAAGAAATAACATGCTATTTCACTTTATTCAACAAAAACAAAGTATCGAGCAATGATAAATGAAATTCAAGAAGACTTGTGGCTTCAACAGATCCTTCAGAGTTTGGATTCCAACACCGGCCATCGACCGGACTTTGGTTTGATAATCAAAGTTCCATCAAGATTGCCAAAGATCCATTTCAACATGAATGCAACAAACACGTCGAGATACACATTTACTTCATCAGAAATCTCATTCATGATCAAGTTGTGTGAAACTCTTTTGCCCCTCTGAGAAGATCATGTTGCATACATTTTCACAAATTTTCTTACAGAAGTGAAGTTTTTCAGATTTCGATCTATGTTAGGAGTTGAAGTTGTCATTAATGGGGGATAGGCTCCAATGCCTCTTCCTTTCTCTCCTATTGTGTCATTATTGTAAATCCTTGAATCATATCTAAGTTGTTGTTCTTAGAAGGATGTTTAGGATATTTAGACGCATTGGTATAATATGTTGTTAGGTAAAAGTGTGTTTCTTTAGTATGCCATTAGTATGCATTTGTAGTTAGGAAATCGGCGGTCATGATATGTTCCGACATAGAGTGATCCGATGGATTTCATACTCTCCCTCGATCTTAATGGCCATTGATCCATGGATTAACACCCGATTGGTCCATGATCTCTGTATTTAAAGAGCATGGAGGGTCCATTTTCAGGCGTCGGTGTGAACTCTTTTGTAAAATCTCTCCGTAATTTTTTTCTTTGCATTAATAGACTGCTCCAAGTGGCTGGGGGCGTGGATGTTTCCCAGTAGAGGTTTTACCACATGAAACCATCGGGTAATGTTGATCTTTGATACAGTTGTGTGAATTAGTTCTTGAAGGTGTTTGTCCTCTATTGGAATACTGTGTTTTCGAACACAAACTTTGGAGAAATTTACTCTGGGAGGATTGAATGACTACAAAAATCTGCAAAGTCGAAGGATGAATTGATTGAATGACTACAAAATACCGAAGTCCCGAAGGACGAATTACCAGAGAACCTGGTTCCATCACTAGTCACATGATAAGGTAAAGAATCTAAAGGGGTTATAAGTAATAATCCCTCAGACGCTTGAATATAGTCCCACGTAGAAGAATAGAGACATAATAAGAAAGTGCTAGGAACAAATGCTTAAATGGATAGGCCTGTGGTTTTGAGCTCATGGTCATTTGAACAGTGGGTTGAATGAAGTGACTCATAAAAATTTCATTTTTGTAAACATCTCAATATTGGTAGAGTAATTCGATAGAGAATTAACACCATAAAAATACATAGAATCGGTAGAAGATCGAATATGATCTGTTGGCAAACTGAGGATGCAGCATAAGCATGGGAATGATATAATGAGTCGATCCATATCTGTGATCAACTCATGAGGACAAATGAAATGATACATAATCATGATTAAAAGAGAGTTAAATCATGAGCACTATGAATAAAGAATAAAAAGGAAAAATGATATTATTTAAAGTTTAATATTATCATTTAAATGAAAAGGTACAATGATTCAATATCAAAAGACACAATGTTTCAAATTCACACCAGTTGGAAGACTATCTAAACAAGAAATTGTGGTGAGAAGAGTGTGTCTTGGTGGATTAAATATATTTATAAATAATGGATTGAATGGAAGTTCATTATATCAAGTTGGTGCATGTTTACAAGCTGAGTCTTGTTATGAGGGTTGGATTCCTCACATCTCAGTTGGATCTGAGATCAACAAGTTGGGACTTGTTATGAGGGTTGGATTCCTCATTTCTCAATTGGATTTGAGAACTACAAGTTGGTTCTTGTATCAGAGATTTGGATCTCTCATATTCAGTTGAAATAAAATATATTAAAGGATTGATTTTATATATATTTGTACAAGTTAAATAAATAAAAGAAAGATAGTATATCTACTTCATACAATTTGTGTTTTAGATGTTTATGAATAATTAATTGAATTGTATATCTTATGCATATCTTATTCAATGAATTCAGTTAATCTATGAAAGTGTGAAAAGTAGCCAAAAGTTCCAGACACTGATTCACC
>SNQJ01S0008420.1:340425-353095 GCA_010110895.2 Picea sitchensis | reverse complement strand
ACTATAGATTTCTCTTGGCGCTTGAAATAATGTTGAAGTGTGATAAATTAAGTAATTAAATTTACTTGCGCACCTCTATTAATGTTGAGGTGTGACCACTTAATAATTAGACCATTGTGCGTCATGAATAACGATGATGTATGGCAATATGTGTAATGATTTACTCGTGCGTCAATTAAATTGATGCATGATTGATTGAGTAGATAGATTTTGTTGCACCATGAAATAAATCGATAGTTTACTCTTGCTCAATGAATATTTAATGATTGATGAATGATTAAGTTATTAGTTCACTTGCACCATGAATTTGATATTGATGTATGACTAGTTAAGTAGTTAGACATCCTTGCTCCATGAAAATAAGCATGAGAATAATCTCACACCACTTATTGTGTTGACGTATGATTTTTTAAAGTTGATGTACTCTTGCGTCATTTATTGTTGATGTGTAAATGATTAATTAATTGGATTTAATGCACCTTGCAATAATGTCGACATAAAAACAATTTAGTAATTATATAATATTGCGTCTTGAAATTAAATGTTGTTGTATGATTTCCTAACTGAATAGATTAATTGCGCGCATTGAATGGTTTTGCTTTATGTTTAATTCGAAATTTGGATAATGCATGCACCCAGAGATAATGTTGATTATTGATGAATTTAATGGTTGATTAATCATGCGCCTTGAAGTAAAGTAGATGTATGCTTTTGCGCCTTCAAAATAAAATAAATTTGAATGCTTTGCACCTTATCTTATGTCGTTGTATGATCGATTTAGTAATTAAATTCTCTTGCGCCTTGGAATTTATGTGATGTGCGATAGATTATTAGAACACTATTGTGTCATTGATTATCATTGATGTTGTTGATATAACTAGTTGGTTTTTGGACTTGATTGTTTTAGTGGGTTGTAGACACCTCCTTGTTCCTCAGAACAGTCGCCAAACTTGAGACCTTAAATGGTCAAAATCAATCGGATGAATCCTGGGCTTGAGAGTTTCTTATGTGTCTTGGAGGTCCTAACCTTGTAGGGTAGGTTGGGCGGGTAGTATCTTTATGTCATATTTATGTTATCTTTATGTTTTCGTTAGGTTATCGTATGTTATCCTTGTGTTATCTGATGAGTATATATATGTGATGAGTTGAGAGATTAAAAGTATTGATGATTCCAGTTGATCGTGATGAGTTGATCTTGCGTCGCCATTCATTATGATTGTTGATTTTGTGTCATTATTTAAATGTGATGATCCGTTGAATATGTGTCATTACTAATTATGTGGATGCGTCAGTTGCGACGTTATTTTATTACGACGATGAGACACCTGTAATTATTTTAATTATGATGTCATTGATTATGCATTGTTGAATTATGTGTTGACGCTATTTTTCCTAATGCTTAAAAAAACAAAAATTGTGCTTCGCTTTCCTAGTCATAATGGAGGGGACGTTACATATGGTATCAGAGTGGGTTCAACCCCATGACTTGGGATCATTATACATTCCACTCTATTAAACACTTGATTAATAATTTATCTCTAATTAAATTGAATTATGTCCCTGCAGGTAATCAGGGTTAGAGGACGTCGTAGAGGCAGACGACGTTGTGCTAGGGGGGGAGGCACGATGCCTCCAGGAGCATCCACGCTATAGGGGTCTAACCCCCAAGGAGAAGAACAAGTCATTGGACAGGAGCAGATTTTTGTGGGGGATGTGGTTGGGTTGGTGAGGTCCTTTCAGAGGATGTCAAAGGCCTTGATTAACCAACTAGACAGACATGAGTCCAGGGCACCTATACCCCCTAAGGGTCCACAACATGCTCCAGTAGGTACTGGTAGCATTCACAAAGAACTCAAGAAGGTCAAGTTTCCCAAGTTATTGGGTGCCACAGAGGGAGTAGCCGCCAAGGAATGGTTGGAGAACATGGTGATGTGATTCTCACTTCGTGACTACACCTCCAACATGAAAGTCTGCATGGAGGTATTTCAACTGAAGGGGAGATCTCTTCTACGGTGGAAGACGCTCCTGCCACAACTGAACATGGTCATCAAGGACGTGTCATGGGAACTGTTTGAGGAGCGACTCCGGGAGAGGTTTTTGTCCAAGGAATTCATTGCGCGTTAGATCAATGAGTTCAACACCTTATGATAGGGCAGTCGTACGGTTCCCGAGTATGAGGCCTAATTCATGGAGCTTCTTAGGTATGCTCCACATATGAACACTGCGAAGCTCAAGGTCAACAAGTTTGTGTTCGGCCTTAACGTCATAATTCATGCAAAAGTGAGGATCCTAATGCCTCATACATTGCACGATGCAATCTAGAAGGACCTCATAGTTGAGGAAGAGTTGATCAACGAGGGTCAGAGCATAAATCCTACAAGACTGATGGGACATGCGACATCTGGTGCGCAAAAACATCAGACACCAACTAGAAATTCATCATGGTTTCAAGGTACTTTGATAGGATTCACGTTCACGGCACCACAACGACCGACACCTCAACAGAGGACTCCCTACAAAGGACCACAACACCAAAAGAAACGTCATCGAAAAAAACAACAATTTAGGCATGTTCAACAGAACAAACCAGGGTTTCAGGTTGGAGGGTCAACAACTTCTACTCCGGGGAGTAGGAGTACTGGACCGAAGACCAAATGCTAGACTTGTGGAGAGCCACATTACCAGTGTGGCTGTCTAGTTGAGAGGGCCAGAGCAGTCGGGTCATCCGCACACACTACAGTTGGAGATTTGGGCAAGGCCCAACGGATTCATGTAGCGATGAATAACTGCCAGGCCAAGCACCAGTCTACTGTGCTCGAGATGTCAGGTACAATTGTTGACCAGACCTTTAGTATTTTGATAGATATTGGTGCTACAAAGAGCTTTATTTCTGGTGCAGTGATAAAAATAATTAAGGTAAAGGTAGTCAAACAGGACGATTTTAGCTACGTGGAAATGGATTCAGGAGTCAAGCAAAAGGTTGGAGGAAAGGTTATAGAATGTAGCCTCACCTTGGGAGATTTTGTAACGAAGGAAAACATGTACTTCACGATATTAGGATCTTATGACATTGATCAGTATGGATTGGTTGGAATCACATGTTGTGATACTCAACTGTAAGATGAAACAATTAAGTTTGATTGATGATGAGGTACAGAGACAAGTGATTGTAGGAAGAAACCAAGGAGTTTCCTTAAGGTTCATTTATTCCCTATAGCTATGGAAGAAAATGTGTAAGGGATGCAAGCTATATGAAATATTATCACTGAATGACAAGGGTGTGGAAGAAGGATTAGAAAAACTTTCAGAAGTAAGAGAGTTTGCAGACATGTTCCCAGAAGAGTTACCAAGTTTTTTGCCTGGAAGAGAGCTGGAATTTAGCATCAAATTGAAACATGGAACTGAACCGATAGCAAGAACGCCTTATCGAATGTCGAACCCTGAGTTACAGGAGTTGAAAATGCAACTGAAGGAGTTGTTGGACCTAGGAATTATACGTCCAAGTGTGTCACCTTGGGGTGTGCCTGTTATTTTCATACAAAAGAAGGATGGGTTGTGGAGACTCTGTATTGACTACCGTCAATTGAACAAGGAAACGATCAAGAACCAGTATCCATTGCCAAGAATAGACTATTTGTTTGACCAAATGAAAGGCATGACAATGTTTTCAAAGATACACTTGAGATCAGGATATCACCAGCTACGGATCAAAGAGGAAGACATTCCTAAGACCACATTCAAGACGAGGTTCAGTCATTACGAGTTTACCATTTTACTGTTTGGACTGACAAATGCCCCAGGGGTATTCATGAGCTTGATGAATGGAGTGTTCCGCGAATACTTGGACAAGTTTTTTCAAGTATTCATTGACAACATATTGATATATTCTCGAAAGACAGAAGAACATGATGAAAATTTGCACTTGGTACTACAGTGTTTACGAGAAAACAAATTATATGGGAAACTGTCGAAATGCTCTTTTTATCAATTGAAGATTCATTATTCGGGGCATGTTATCTTCGACGAATGAATCCATTATTCGGGGCATGTTATCTTCGACGAATGAATCATTGTGGATATAGTAAAGGTAGAGGATATTATGGAATGGTCTGCATCGATGAACGTAGTAGAAGTACGTAGATTTATGGGTTTAGTTTGTGATATTACCAATGATTCTTCAAGGTTTTCAATATAGAAAACTGATCAATTTAAATTGCGTAAGAAAAAAGAAGTTTGTATGGATAGAGGAATGCACAGAAGCATTTGAAGGCTCAAGGAGTTGTTGGACAAATTAAATGTCGATGATAAATTCCCATTATTGATGAGGGAATTCTTCCTGGTATGCATAGATGCATCCAAGGAAAGATTAGGTGGAGTTTTGATGGAAGACGGACAAGTGATCGCTTACATCTCAAGGAAATTAAGAAAGCATGAAGAGAACTACGTGACACATGATTTGGAGTTATTGGCCATTGTGTATGCCCTGAGAGTGTGTAGGTACTACCTGATTGGACGAAAATTCAAAATAAAAACATACCACTGTGGTTTGCAACACATTTTTACGCAAAGTGACTTGAACGCACGGTAGAGGCGTTGGTCATAATTGCTTAGCGAATACGATTTTGAGATTACCTACATAAAATGAATGGTGAACAGAGTGGTAGATGTGTTGATTCAGAGACCACACATATTTTCAGTGATACCTCTTTAGATGAATATTTGAGAAAATATTCTAAGTTTACAATTCTACGATGACTGGTATAAAGAGGTTAAGGAAAATATCATCCAAGACACCATATTTGTACCAAAGTTTGAGGGATTTACATTGGACAACGATGGTTTAATGAGGTATAATAACTAGATTTATGTACTGCCTAACAAAGATTTGAGAATTTTAATCTTAAACGAAGCTCATAGAGTAGTGTACATAGCTCATCCAGGAGTCAAGAAGATGAGGGTAGACCTTAAGCCCTTATTCTTCTGGAAAAGAATGAAGTCGGACATAGTTATCTATGTGGCGAGGTGTATAGAATGTCAACAAGTGAAGGCTGAACATAGATATCTGGCTGGATTACTATAGCCACACGCTATTCCAGAATCGAAATGGGAGGTCATTTCGATGGACTTTATTGTTGGAATTCCGCTGACGACAACGAGGCATGACTCGATTTTCGTGGTAGTAGAAACTCTGACGAAGAGTGCACATTTTATCCCTATGCGTATGATGTATCAGGCGCCATACATAGCTATATTTTTTATCAATGAGATTGTGAGATTGAATGGAGTTCCTAAAAGGATCATATCCGATAGAGGATTGGTGTTTACAAGACGATTTTGGACTAGTTTCCAAGAGGCCTTGGGAACCCAACATAAATTTAGTACCACGTATCACCTGGAGACAGACGGGTAGACAAAAAGAACGAACCAAATCTTGGAGGATATGTTGCATATGTATGTGATGGAACAAAAAAGTGTTGGGAAGAGTTCTTACCACTGGTAGAGTTTGCGTACAACAACAACTATAAAAGTACCATTAAGATGGCACCGTTTGAGTTTTTTTATGGGCGACCATGTCATATGCATTTGATCTGGGATAGACTTGAGGATAGAGTCCTAGTAGGACCATAAGTGATCCAAGAAACGAAATAAAAAATGAAAACAATAAGACAAAGGATTAAGGAAGCACAAGATAAGTAGAAGAGTTATGTCAATGCACATCGCATTGACCGTAATTATGAAGTTGGTGACCGAACTTTCCTATGGGTGAAATGACACAAGAGTTCGATCAGGTTTAGAAAGGGTGCTAAACTCTCTCCTAAGTTTGTGGGACCTTTCAAAATTGTGGAAGAGAAAGGGCCCGTGGCCTATCGACTAGCCTTGCCTGATTCTTTGAGGCGTATGCATGATGTTTTTCATGTATCTATTTTGAGACATTATGTTAGTGATCCTACACACGTGATTGGCATGATTTCCTTGCAGGTGTCAGATGAGGGTGCACTCACGGTAGAGCCAATCCACATTCTGGACCATCACATTCGAAATCTTTGATGTCGAACATTCGATCAAGTCAAGGTCCAGTGGGACAATTATAGTCCACACTCAGCTACTTGGGAGGACACATATGATATGCGCCAACAGTTTCCATATTTATTTGATAGTTAGACATTTTATCTTGTCAGGTTCTTTATTTACTGCATATATACTGTGAAACTTCGGGAAGAAGTTTAAAACAAGAGGGGGTGTATGCAACATCCTGCTCTTGCGAGCACATGTTATTGACTTATTCTTTGAGGACACTTGTGTGAAAGTGATCCGATTTTAGTATATGGTTGTTTGGTCACTTATGGATTCTTATGATGATGTTGATGGCTTATGATGTTATGTTAATTGATATCAATGTATTGACATATGATATTGACGAGTTTCTACTTAGTGTGCAGGACACTTGACAGATTGAGGATGACGATGGCATCAATGGACCTCCTTGGACTTTAGATCGAGTCAGGGAGTGGATTGTATTGGTTTGAGTATTTTATTTATGCATATGTGACATATGATCGGGTATATTATGATGTTTTTTATGGATCATTGATAGTGTTTTGTTGATGGATGAAGGCTGACGATTTATTGCTAATCAGACTCACATAAGGAGTAAAGGGGCCATGCAAAACAACCAGATATTGAGGGAGAGGTGTGGCAACATCCCTGTCATAGCCTGCTAGCATTCCCGTCATGGATCGAATGGTAGGTTAACGATTAACTATCTTGAGAGATCCACGATGTCGTGAGGGAAGACTGAGAAAGTTGCTCACGGAGATTCTAAGGGGTGCACAATAAGGAAGGGTCCTTATTCCTTAGAGTCCCTTAGTCTCTCACAAGGTCGCCTGAATGAAGTATTGACTCCAAAGGTTGGAAAACTACCAAAACCAGTCAAAGGCGAGTGGCACCCTTGGAGCACGTAGTGCGTCTTGAAGGACATGTCGTGTAATTGAATCAAAGGCGAGTGGCACCCTTGGAGCACGGAGTGCATCTTGAAGGGCACGTCGCGATATAAAAAAAAATGAGTCAATGAATCTAGGTGGCCTAGAAAACTTGTGCGAATGTTAAACCTTATAAAATCTTGAGCACCTGTTGAATTAATTAATTGATTAATTAATTAACTAAAGACTGAATTTATTAAGCATAATCCCTAAGGGTCTAGGCATTTGCAAATAAATATTTAACTAAGCCTAAGTCTAAGTGAGTGACAAGACTAAAAAATAATTTTTTAAATTAAGTGATGAGGGGATTAAATAAATCAAATTAAGAATCAATGAAAATAAAATAAACCCTAAGGAGTAATTAATACACTTGTGCAAGTAAATACGAAATTAAATTTTAAAATGAGAAATGAATAAAGCATAAATAGTTGTAAGCATAGAAAGGTATCTGGAGTCTAGTCTAACTAGAGAACATTCATAATTTAAACACAACTCAGTTTTAGAAAGGCGTCATTCATTAAAAGGGAAATAAAGGGAATAAAGGGACAACTAGGAGTGATTCTAGGAGCGCTTTTAGGATGGGTGAGGGAAATTGACTTTTAATTTAATTAAATTGTGGATTTTTTGGTGCAACTAAGGGAATGGGTGACAAGTCTATTGGGGGAATAATTCCTAATTAAATTAAAAAAAACTGAATTAAATGTGAAAATGGTAAGTTGTCACTAAGAAAAATTCTATAAAACAAATGGCTGAGAGGAGGAATGGAATAGACAGGTTATGAGTAAGGTTATGTTGCAGAAATTCTGACTAGTTTTAATTGTGAGAGTTGGGATACCCAGCTCGAGAGAGAGAGTGGTGGCTCTACCTTGCGAGGTGAGCTGGGAGCTAGAGGATTCTGGTTGTGTTTGTGCGTGGCCCTTTTGCGGCTCGGGAGGCTAAGGGGGAAGAAGATTACCCCTAGCATTGGTTGGGAGGTACCGGTGAAGTCTCAATGGTTAGCAAGCGAACGAAGGAAGGGAACACCGGACGCCAAGGATCGTCATCAAGCCTATCTTCGTCGGTCACGGTATTTCATTTGAGTTGCAATGTATTAAATTTTTATTGTATTTTCATTGAATTTGTAATGTATTAAGTGTTTATTGTATATATATTTTGGGGTAATCTTTGCGTTATTGATTTCTGGATTGAGATTTCATTAATATTTTTCCTCTGTGTTTGAGGTAGTCACTTGTCCAGCGAACCCTTGTTCTCTGTGTTTTTAAATCTCCCAACTCCTCCCTCTTAAAATTTTCTGAGTTTGATTAACTAGTATGCGAATTTTATGGGTAATATATCCTTGTGATTTTTCCTTTCCAGATCTCTATGTTGAGCATGCAGTCTCTGCGAATTTTTATGGGTACTATACCCTGCAATTTTTACTTTCCAGATCTTTGTGTTGAGCATGCATTCTCTGCGAATTTTTATGGGTACTATATCCTGCAATTTTTCCTTTCCAGATCTTTGTGTTGGGCATGCATTCTCTATGAAATTTTATGGGTACTATACCCTGCGATTTTTCCTTTCCATATCTTTGTGTTGAGCATTCTTTCTCTACGAAATTTTATGGGTATTGTACCCTATGATTTACCTTTCAAGATCTATGTGTTGGCAAGCATTTTCTGCGACTTTTATGGGTACTATATCCCTGCATTTTGTGGAGATCCCTAAGGCTCTGCATTTCCTTCTCTTACCAAACGTGTTTGGGTGCCTCCTCCTCTACGTTTGGGAGCCAAGCATATTATATTGTAATATAGTGGTATCCACATGTATTTCTTAGTTGAGATCCACCTGTATTAACATGCATGGATATGATGACCTTTGGAGATGTTGCTAGCATAGCATTGGTAGGGAATTTAAGCTTCATAGATTATATAACTCAAATGTGTATCAATCATTTTCATGGAGTGTTGATTATATTTGTCCCTAGTTTCAAGTCGAAAATGGCAGGAATACTTTTCCAAAACTTGTGTTGGAATCTTTCCTCGAAAATTGGAATGTGTGCTAAACAATACCATTTCTAGGTTCTCTATTCACACAGCCAAAAGGCTTTCATCTGCTATACAAATTTTTGTCTTGTTTGATGGATCACTATAGTTTTTAGTTTGTGATCCACCTATGTATAAGCTTGCATGCATATGACAAGTTTTATGAACAAATTGTCTCACCCTAGCATAACCAAGAAGGTGATTTTTCTTCGCTTGATTAGGAACATTTTCATTTAATGTTTCAATATGACATGATCATGTAGTAAACTGGTTATTTAACACAGTAATATGATATTTTTAATAAAATCATTTTGGCAGTTGGAATAATGGTTTTTCTGGTTACAGATTTTATATGTATTTACTATTATATGATATATAGGCCCAATATTTTATTATGCCTCACCTGTCGTTTAAAAAAAAGGGGGGCGGGGGCTTAGGTCTTCCTGAATAAATTCAATGAACAAAACTATAGATTTCTCTTGGCGCTTGAAATAATGTTGAAGCGTGATAAATTAAGTAATTAAATTTACTTGCGTGCCTTGATTAATGTTGAGGTGTGACCACTTAAGAATTAGACCATCGTGCACCATGAATAACATTGATGTATGACGAGATGTGTAATAATTTATTCTTCTTTCCATTAAATTGATTCATGATTGATTGAGTAGATAGATTTTTTTGCGCCATGAAATAAATCGATAGTTTACTCTTGCGCAATGAATATTTAATGATTGATGAATGATTAAGTTATTAGTTCACTTGCACCATGAATTTAATATTGATGTATGACTAGTTAAGTAGTTAGACATTCTTGCACCATGAATATAAGCTTGAGAATACTCTCGCACCACTTATTGTGTTGACATATGATTGTTTAAAGTTTATGTACTCTTTCATCATTTATTCTTGATGCATAAATGATTAATTAATTGGATCTAATGTGCCTTGAAATAATGTCGACGTAAAAATGATTTAGTAATTAGATAATCTTGCATATTGAAATTAAATGTTGTTGTATGATTTCCTAACTGAATAGATTAATTACGCGCATTGAATGGTTTTGGTTTATGTTTAATTCGGAATTTGGATCATGCGTGCACCCAGAGATAATGTTGGTTATTGATGAATTTAATGGTTGATTAATTGTGTGCCGTGAAGTAAAGTAGATGTCTGCTTTTGCGCCTTGAAAATAAAATAAAGTTGAATACTTTGTGCCTTATCTTATGTTGTTTTGTGATCAATTTAGTAATTAAATTCTCTTGCGCCTTGGAATTTATGTGATGTGCGATTGATTATTAGAACACTATTGCATCATTGATTATCGTTGATGTTTTTTATATAACTAGTTGGTTTTGGGGATGTAGACACCTCCTTGTTCCTCAGAATAGTCACCAGCCCTGAGACCTTAAATGGTCAAAATCAATCGGATGAATCCTGGGCTTGAGAGTTGCCTATGTGTCTTGGAGGTCCTAACCTTGCAGGGTAGGTTGGGCAGGTAGTATCTTTATGTCATCTTTATGTTATCCTTATTTTTTTGTTATGTTATCTCATGTTATCCTTGTGTTATCCGATGGGTATCTTTATGTGATGAGTTGAGCGATTAAAATTATTGATGATTCTAGTTAATCGTGATGAGTTGATCTTGTGTCGCCATTCATGATGATTGTTGCTTTTGTGTCGTTATTTAAATGTGATGATGCGTTGATTATGTGTCGTTACTAATTATGTGGATGCGTCGATTGCAATGTTATTTGATTGTGATGATGAGATGCTTGTAATTATTTTAATTATGATGTCGTTGATTATGCATTGTTGAATTATGTGTTGACGCTAATTTTCCTAATGCTTAAAAAAAAATGTTCTTCGCTTTCCTATTCGTAACGGAGGGGATGTTACATATAGGATAAGAAAGGCCAAAGGCCCGAGATCCTGAATAGATGAATTCCCGACAACCATTGGATCGTGTTAATATTCTCGGGTTAAACAAGGATCGTTAGATGAAGTCAAGTTACTCGAGGTTTATTCTTTAGGGAATCTCACTATGGGAGAATTGGGAAGTGGGAAAAAACGAATAACCCGAAGTCCCAAAGGCTAAAATAAATATGGACCATCAAAGTGGAAGGATAACCTAAGTACTGAGGGTTGTTGGATCATCCATAACAACAGGACCATGCTAGCAGGACATGTGGTGCAATCAGATGGTGACAAGTGTCAAGGTCCAGTTGACACTTTAGGTATATGAAAGTCATGAATCTAGGTGACACGTGGCAGCTAATCAGTCAGTGCCACGTCAAAAATGATGTCACAAACCATGTCACTCCGAGATTACTAACTTCAGGGATATCCAAGCCTATGTTATTAGCTAATCGTCGAAGGCCAGAATCAAGAAGTAACGTTAATCATTGATCTGATTTGGGAGCATTCCCAACCATTGATCAAGTACCATGGAAGGATAGAGTAAGCATAAATCTTGAAGTAACGCTAACCATTTATCTACTTCAGGAGCATTCTCAACCGTTGATCAAGCATAGTGGAAGGATAGCGTAAGCGAAGGTGTTAACCGACATCAAACGATCCTCACTGCTTTATCACTTATTCGGTAGGTAATCACTCCATAGGGATTTAAATATCTCAGAGTTTGAATATCCTGAAGTCTTGAATCTATGAAGTTCTAGAGTAAGTAACATATGTCCATCTCAACGTCCAATTAAAACACGACCGTTGATTTTTTATTTTTTTTTAAGTAAGAAGTGTTTTATATTAAAGACCTTCCAAAACCACAGTGGAGTTCCCGAATACACCAATAGTCATACTGTACTTACTGGACTGCCCCAACAGAGGGGAAACTAGTCCAGCCAGCATAAGAGTTAAGCAAAGTATTGCTATAGCTAAGAAAGAAAAGTTTTAGGTAAACTAGTCCCCCATTGAAACTAACAGAAATGCTAATAACTGCAAATAAAACTATGAGCCTAAACACCTGGCAGGTAGCCCAGCCATGTGTCGTGGAGGTCCCACGACCAAGGTTCCTCCTCGACATACACACCTCATTCACCCATTGCACCTCGTCTGCCACCTTGTTCACAGCTCCCACGGCATTTGTCGTCGTATCCCGCAGTTGTCGACTTGCCGAGTCTACCTCCGCTGTCATGCATCCGGTTTTCTCCAGCCCCTTCTCCACTGAGCGTTGTTCCTTGGTGTCTCCTCCGTCGCCTCCTGTTCGGGGCATCTCCTCTGAGGTTGCTCCAACCGGGTAAGGGGGGATGGCCTCGCTCATGGAGGCAAAGAGCTGAAGGAGGGTCGTTATCTTGTCATCTGTGGCTTGCAAGCATAAGTGGAGGTCCTCCACCCCCTGTCGAAGTTTAAACACCAGACCATAAATAATGTCTAAGCTCTCCCGGAGCTGCACCCCATTGTAGGAGTCAGATGGCTGGTGTTCAGAGTTCCTTGGCCTACGGGGAGGAGGGGGCGCGCCGCATGAGATTTTTGGAAAATCTGAGATTGGTGTAGGGTCTGGTACAGGCAGAGTAGAGGCAATACAAAGACGCGAGGGTGAGATCGTCGTCCGTGGGATAATTGCCAAAGAGTGCAACTGCGCCACCAGCGGAACTGGAGAGGGAGGAGAGAAGGGTTCGGGCTGGAGTGGAGGGGAGGAGCAGATGGAGGGTG